>NW_012193101.1:1425755-1445930 GCF_000504015.1 Erythranthe guttata
GGGGTACCTTGGTGGTGCTATGGCTTTGGATGGGGGTGCATGGAGGAGGAGGAAGCAACGGCAGTGACCGACACTCGCGACATTAGAATTCAGCACCCACATGACATGTCCTTTTCACCAAATTTCACACGCGCCGCGCAGCTACCAATCGTCAGTTCTCTCTCCGCCGTCGTTTCGCGCCACACTGTTTTCCCCGTCGTCCGCCGGAACAGTAAAAAAAATTAGCAAAAGTTTCTTCGAGGATTCATGGGAGAACTGAAAACGAAAAAAATGTGAAGATGAGAGAGAGAGAGAGTAGGGGGAGAGAGAGAGAGAGAGAGTAGAGAGAGAGAATGGTTAAATTAGGTGGTGGCGTAGTGGCGTTGTGTCTCCTCCACAGAAAGAGAAAATAAGAGTGGTGGAAAAAGGAAAAGCAGAGAAAATGAAATTTAGTGTTAGAGAGAGAAACAAGAGAGAGAGAGAGAGAGAGAGAGAGAGAGAGAATAAAAATCAACCAACCAAAAGTACCAAACCACCCCACCCCACCCAACACTCTCACTGTGTGTACTTTTAAAGTGTGTTGTTAATTATTCCCGGGTCGGGTTTCTTCGACCCGTTTCCAATGCACACAAATTAAGAATTAGGAAATACTACTAATAATAGCCTATTCTAAAATTACATGTTATGTTAGTTACACACATTATGAAAGTTATTACATGATATTTTTTTTCTCCACGTAAATATTTCATATGTTTCAAAATAAGTGACATTGAATAAGATTATTGTACGCTAACTAGAAAAAATATTGAATAGTTTTGACTTAAGAGCTATGTAGCACGGGCACAGAAACGGCGATACAGGAAAACGGTATTTTCTGAAAATGGGGATACGAGAACTTACGGGAAATATGTAAATATTAAAATTATAGGGGTGTATTTATAAATATTCTATACAAACATATATACTCCCTCAGTTCCTAAATAATTGTCATTTTTCACTTTTCACAAAGATTAAAAAACTCAATAAATATATCTTGATTTTAGAAAAATCATATAAAAATGACTAAAACAACCTTTAATATTTAATGATTTATAAGAGAAATTTAATGAATAGAGTTTCATTAATAAGGTTAAAACAGGAAGAATGCATTTAATGCAGTATTGGAAATCTAAAGTTACAGATAATATGGAACACAAATATTCTTAAAAAGAGACAGTTATTGTGGAACAGAGGAAGTAAGTTTTTATTTATATATGAATTCGTTTTATTTATTTTTATACAAATATATTGAAAATAAACTTACTATCAGCTATTAATTTGCAACTGATCATTAAATCGTGTAAATAATTTGAGATACAACAAAAATATTTGAAAATTTGCGAAACGCGGAAACGTTGAGAAGTTGAAGTTTCCGTGCTACGTTAAGTGAAAATTAGTTTCTTCCTTGTAAATATTTTTTTTTGATCTAAAAAGCTTTAGCAAGACGATACGGATTCGGGTCATTTGAACTTCTGAATGCATGATGCTCTTTGCAATCAGCAAAGTCCAATATTTTCCTTGCCAGCATATTTCGCTAAATTAATAGAATTTTACTAGTCCCGATTCTCGACTGTATTAATTTATCGAGTTTTAATTGTACTTATGTTCGGGTCCACATATACCCAAATTCAAATGGGGTTAATTTTTATTTGGTTACCCTGAAATAAAAATGGAGTGTGGACAAATTATGACCATAGAAAATGAGTGTAGAACTGAACTTGAAGGAAGATACCTCTCCCAACTTTTATGAAATGGAGATCTCTTTCAATAATCCAGAAACCCTTTTATTATTATCCTGGAACAAATTCTTACTTATCCCTTTTTTCCCTTTCTCACATAGCAAAATTCTGCTAAATTCCACCCACGAAAAAAGTGAACGTTTCATTTTTCGTGTTCGCTTTTATCGAGGGGTATAAATCAGTTGGAGTGTCGAACGATCTCACGAGCTCGTGAACCTGCTCAATAAAAACTCGAATTTTCTGAAAATTCAAGCATCAAATTACGTAATAATACTTCAAATTCCTAAAACAAAATCAATTTTGCTCGAGCTCGAGCTCCAAAGCTAAGTAGTTCATCGAGCCTCTGCTCGTAGATATTTACTAGAGGTAGAATTCATAGAGGCCCTCTAAATGAATCGAACTCTATCGTAAAAATCAACTTATTTATATCACCTAAGCTCGAATATTATCATCGAATTAACATGCAAACAAAACGAGAAATATACCAAGAATGACGAGATGATCAAGTGAAACGAAATTATTCAGCATAAACACATTGTCCAATTATCTAAAAGCTTCACTGACTACCACAGATAAATACATGAGATTATTATCCTTACAAAAAAATCACAAAGATAAATTGAGAAAGAGAAACTCACGCTATTATAAGAAGCATTGACTTGGTTCACTGGAGTCGCACTAAAGTAAATCTAGATAAGTACACTCTCGTAGAGAGAGGGTTGTAAGTTCACTCCACTTAAAAATATAACTACGCCCAACTTAAAACTAAAGATACAGAAACGTACACGGCGACTTCTCTGTAAATTGTACACAACTTTAAAGAATAGTTACAGTCATCTTCAAGCGCACTACACATAAGTTAATCACTCTCTTCATCGTCGTCTGCAAGGAAAAAAAAGAAGAATATCACATTAAATAAAATAAACAAATAAAAAAATGAGTCATGTTTGATATCTATCTTTATCGAGAAGGAAACAAAATATTCAATTTTATAACTCCAAATTTATGCTGTTAATTTACTGTAACTTTATGAATGGTATGCTAGTCTCAGGGAGCAACACATATATTAGATGTTGAAAAAGGAATTCAGAAGAAAAAACGGCGGCAATTAGGCATTGCAAAGTGTCAATAGTAGAATTAGCATTAAGGCTTTAGCCTAGTGGTATCAGCTTCCTCAATGTGGGGAAACGTCGGGGGTTCAAATCCTATGAGTGTGTGATAGACCATTTTATAAGGACTTTTTTTTAAGTCAAGAGTGAAATTAGTTTATATACATATTTTTTCTTAAGGTCAGCTATTATGTGGGAAAATGAGAAAATAGTTTACCTGCGTTGAATTCATCACTATCATCGTCGTCTTCATCCTCTTCCTCTTCCTCTTCCTCTTCTTCCTCCTCCTCTTCTTCTTGTACTTCTTCCACCTCCCCTTCGCTCTCCTTCTCCGCCTTCTTCTCCTCTTCCTCTGCCTTGTCAGCATTCTCCTCCTCTGCATTCTTTTTCGCCTCTTCGTTGTCACTATCTTTGTCCTTTTCCTTTTTTACTTTTTTTTTACTCTCTTTTGAATCAACAGTGTCTTTTTTAGCACGAGCTTCAGGTTTTGCAGGAGCCCCAAAACTAAAAGTTGATCTTCTTCGTGAACTGGATATTATGTTGCTCATGTCAATGCCTTCGAGTTCTCTAGCTGTTTCCTTTCTCTTTTTACAATCTTTGATTTCTGAAAGAAATAGCTCAAACATTCATTTTCATATTCACACATTCGACAGGGAGGAAACTAAGCCAGAAACTGAGCCGCTAGACCATCTTTGCAATACCAGTAATATCCATTTTAATATTATAGAACTAATAGAGAGGAGGGAAATTTCGTTTAGACATGAATTTGCTAGCAGAGTACCAAATATAAGAAAATTTTCTGAAAATCAATTAACAGAGTGCTTACAGTGAGGCAGAAAAAAAGGATGTTCTTTATACAGTCATTTGAATATAAATGGTTGTCATGCACAAACCAATTATTACCTTTCTCACTAGGATTTTTGGATAGCCCTTCTCTTAAGAGAATCCCTTCTAGCTCCTGAATTATAACAGCTTCTCGTTTGTTGTCTGGTACTTGCTTAGCTTTCTTGTAAATTACAGGAGGAATACTGCCCATTAAGACCAGATAACTTGACATCATTAACATGTTGGTAGCACTCGACAAAGGATAAATACCAAGTTAGAAAGGAAAAAAAATAAAAAGCCAAACAGGTGTATATACCTCATTCCACAAGCTTTGATTATTGATTTCAGGTTCTCCACCTTTTTCCCATATGCAGGAACTGGTTTTTCTTTTCTCTGTCAGTCAAAATGCTATTGTTAAGAGATATATACATAGCATACATTTATAGGCATGCGTTGCTTAATGAAATAGGAGTAATGAACTGTAAATCACCGACCTGTGCTGGTTTTTCAAGTTTTTCGACGGATGATTGAGATTGACCATCTTCAGATAGACTACCATCCTCACCAGAATTATTATCTTCCTCTTTAGAATCGTTATCTTCCTCTTTCTGCCTCTTTTGAAGCTTACTAGGTTTCTTGGCAGACACATCAAGATCACTCTTCCGTTTCTTAGGCTGTTCCAACTTCTTACTGTTTTTTCTAGAAGCAGATTCTTTTTTCGATTTCACTTTATCTTCCATCTCATCACTTTCACTAGGTAAAGATTCAGATCCTTCTTCACTGCTGACGGTTTTCACTTTTTTACTTTTTAAGCTCTCAGAAGTTTTCTTCTTAACATTTTTCACAGATTTTGTTGCTTTTGGTGGATTTAATACCTATATAGCAATAAAGTGATAAAGTCAGCAAGTTGTCAATTTGAGAACTCAGATTGTACATAATATAGTTCTTACCTGATCTATTTGTTGACTTATGAATTTCTTAAAAGGGTCGAGGTCATTTTTGTCAAGTCCAAGATCCTCTTCTAGAAGTCGGCGAACTCCAGCCAGAGTTAGGTTCCTGGAAAGTAAAGCAATAAACATGTTTTGCTTTGTTATGATCTTCCTTTCAGTGAAGGAAAAACTTCAAGAAATGACAATTGATGAAAATCAGTACAGAAAATTGAAATACATACTCAGAATTAGCTAGAAAATGATCAGCTCTTTCCAAGATGGCCTTCTCAATTCTGCTCTCGCTCAAAGGACCTTGAGCGCCAATTTCAGATTTGGGGGTTAACACACCCATTATAGGGGAGTCTTCCATCATTTCCTCATCTCCGGTGCTAGATTTTTTCAAATCATTGTTTGACTCATTCTGTTTAGGCAATATTGTTGCATCTTCTTTACTTAAATGCACATCTTTTTCATTTTCGTTTTCTTTCTCGGTTTCAGGTTTGCAATCATCAGCATCCTCCATTTTCTGGAATTTGGAACAGAACATTTATAGTGGTCAATATAGTTGTTGGATTTAACAAATTAAAACAATTAACAGTTACGACTACTATAAAGCAGACAACTACTCATCCCCAACTTTGACTGTTACAAGCTAATGATCTTCATTTGTTGGCCTGAAACCAGTCATTATAGAGATTGCTACCCACAAAAATTTCAACAACTTCCTCTGGTTTAGGATTCAAAATTACAACCTTTCACAAAATAATCCAGAAATTATTATACTGGACACTAACCTGCACCATCCGGTAAAATGAGATAAAAGTTTCCATGTGTAATGGTACATAAATACTATCACGTCTTTACAATGAAAGGATTGTCGAGTTAAGTTTGATGGATTAGTGGCCTTTTTGCCCCTGTATCCTATCCCATATATCACTTAAGATTATTCATCGCAGAGGTCAAGGTGTGACTGCTACATTAGAAGGACAGTTCATATGTAATTCCATCACTTGAAGCTTAACAGCTAACCGTGAAAATCTTACGTTAGCATAGAATGAGTCTTTTTTCTCTTTAAGATACAAAAGTTTAAGAAAGAATAAATAAGTAATAGTTTGGGAAATTTTTAAGACATTAGATTTGATCAAATGCTTTTATTCATGTAAGCATTTAATAAAGCATAAGCATACAATACACAGTGATATGATTTATGGCGTAACAAAGCAGATGCACACAACCCATATCGAAATGATTTTAGGACGCAACAATAGACGCGTGAAATAATTCATTTCCACAAATTAATTCTATCTAGCAAAAGAAACTCGGGATCCACTGAAAATTGTATTGATGCTGAAAGTTATGAAATCCTAACTATTAATGTTGAAAAGTATCAAATTCCTAAAACTGGAAAACCTAACGAAACTAGGAAAATACGAAAAATTACTAAATATGGAGAAAATAAAACGACTTAAAGTCCGACTCTAATAGAACTCGTGATTTTAGGAATATCCGTATATACAGAATCATAATCTGAATTTTCTATGAATTGATATTATGTTTTTTAAACTTCCCTAAACCGGCAAAAATGGAATTTTTAGGGCCGGAACGACGTTGGAGTGCCTAATTCTAATTTCATTCATGAAAAAATCTCATGATTGTTATTTCTTGGGCTGTTTTGCTTGAGATAAAAGTTGTCTCAGACTCAGATATACGAAAATCCGTTATTTTCCATATATTCTTTCTATATTTCCACCTAATTAACAATTAACGCCGCCAAAAAAAACATCTAGCAAGGTAATAAAATACGAGCGAGAGTAAAATGAAACAAATACTTACTCCTACAAAACCTGTGCGTTTTAATCAATTCATAGGCATTCCTTTAAGACTTAAACAGGATTTCTGCAATTTATTATCGATATCCGTTGATGGTATTCCTTCCGTTTCAAATTAATGGTCGTTTAAGGACACGTGTATTAAGAAACGTCACATGAATATTTTTCTTAAAAATTACAGGCACTCCTCTGAGCATATCAATTTCAGCAAGTACAGCAAAATATGGAGGAAGTAGTAATTAACCTTTTCCAAGTAATGCCGAATGAATCTCTTGTGTGCGTCCAGTGCAAATTTCTCGAGGCCTAAATCCTTCTCCAGCAGCCTCCTCACAGATTCCAACGTCAACGAACTGCCGTTTGAAACAAATCATCCACAAAAAAAATAAAAAAATTAAACAAATAATTGAAATGGCTGCATATATACATATACATATACATATACGTATCGCAACAAAATTAATGGCTAATTACTCGGCTTGGTCTTTGAAATGCTGAAGGCGGGAGCACACGGCGTGCTCTAGCTGCTGCTCAATCCCCTGCTTCTCTCCTTCTTCCGCCATTTATTTTTAGCCCCGATTGAAAAGAAAAAAAAAAACCTAATCTGCTTATCTGCACGCGAACATATATATGTATATAGTTGCCGGAAAAGGAAAAAAACGAAGGGCAAAAAACGTTTTCACGGCGGTGGTGGTGGTGGAGGAAACAGAAAGTGAAGCAACTTACCGATCGGAGTGAGGGTTTTAAGGTTTGGGAATTTTTTTATTTACTATATAATTCCTTTGATACGACGGCGTATCTATAGTCTATTTGGGAGAGAGAAACATTGTGTAGCCTTTAAGTAATTTTATTTAGGGTAAAACATGGAATTTATCAAATTTTAAACTCTAAAGAGTGAAATAATTGGGTGGAATATTATGTTAATTTAAATTTTAAATACAACTAGGATAATAGAAAATATAGTACATAGTAAAATTTAATAATGTAGCATTACTCATATTATATATAATAATAGTTTTTTTAAATATTGCATATTAAGATTTATAATCAAAATATATAGATTAATATTTAACAAATCGAATTTCTATCTTTATCTCTTAAGATTTGAGATATATTGATGAAAAATAGGAGATTGATAATTGTTGAAAATTATAGTAAAAAAATATATTAAAAATAAATCATTACAGAAACATCATTAGGATGTTTACGACTGCCGAGCGTTTCTTTCTTTTATAAATAAAATTAGCCACGTTTATACATATAAATGTTTGTAATATATATGAATATATATTTTCAATTATAATATCATATAAATATATATGATTGAACATACACAATAATAAAAGGGTAAATTACTGCCAAACCCCATGGGGTAATGTCAAATTATGAAAAAGTCCCATCGTCTCTGGGTAATTACAACCACACTCAATTATGAATCTTCTTATATGTCCACCATTGCGGTGTCAAATTTAGTGCAATATTTCAAATTATAAAATATTCTTCAGTTTGTACCCGTTTTACCCCATTTGAGCTTCACATTTTGAAACAAAACGATTATAAAAATGTGTCTATCGGCTTGTAAATATCAGATTGTGGTGCATCGAGTACTGCATTTTTGCACAAATACAAACTAGAGAGCGTTCCACAGAATCTAGAAGATTCAGTTGAATTTTACACCATATGGATGAACGCGTAAGAAAATTCATAGTTAAGGGTGCTTGTAATTAGTAATTACCCAAACAAGAGGAATTCTTTCGTAATTTAACTTTACACCAAGGAGTGGCCGTACATTACCCTAAAATAAATTATTGTGTCTGGTTAGTCGAGCCGAAAGCATGTTTGTTTCAACTCTTTTCATCAAATAAACGATTAACTCAAACTCGAACGAGTTTTAATTGAGTTGAATACAAATCGAGCCGAGCAGCTCGATTTTCTAATAAATAATTATTAATTATTAATTTTTTTCAGTCTTGTGTGTCAAAGTGTGATTAATAAATTTGATAATTTAAATGAGTGATATAAATAATAGTTGACAAACGTAAGCAATTTTCTTTGGGAGACTTACCGCTGAAATTGGGGAAACCAGGAATCTCTCCCCTCCGAGATCCCAAATTCCCAAATCCCTAATTCCAATTTCCGGATCCAGATCCCCTTTACTTCTTACCTAAATTACATTCATCGAAAATCTCCAAACATATTTACCTCTGAAAATTGGAGGTCGTTCACGAACAATTGAATCCAGAAGAACAGCAAAACCAGTCAAAAATGGGGGATTTCTCGTTGAGGAAATCGTTTTGTATCTATTTCTTCTTCGTATTTCTGCTCTTCCAATTTTCCTCGCTCCCTCAAATTTCCGCGCAGGTACTGTTTTTCCTTTTTTTTTTTTTTTTTTTTTTTGAACTTACATTTTTAGCACTTGCAATTGATTTTGATGACCTGGGTGATCTAACTAAATTTGCACGATGATTAGGAAAATGAAAGGTACGAGTCAAATTCTGCAATCAAGGATCTGGGCCGCCGTGGTAAAGTAAGTATAATCACTGCCTTCTTGTTTGGCATTCCCATCGTGAAGATGAAGTCGTGTTGTGTGGCGTTGCGATATAGCAGCAGTGTTAATAGTTCTATAAAGCAAGTTAACTTTTTTGAAGGATACTCCTTTTGCATTCATTTATCTTTCTCTCTTTTTTTTTGGTGCATTGGACTTTCATCGGATGAATGCAGGTAATGCGATTGGACCATGTATGTGTGCTCGTTTATTCACGCGAAATTATTAACCAGACACCACTTTCCAAGCTATAATCGGTCACATTTATAAAAATAAGAAAACAGGACAATTGAAGATGTTCAATGGGTTTGCCTTCAATTTTGTTAAACAAATGAATTATGTGAACATACTTGCTAACTAATGGTTCACATGTTTTGGTTGTGGAATGACGTGTTTTGAAGTTTTTTTGCATTGTAGATATCGTAAATATGAGGTTAATGTTGAATTCTGATGATATTTGCATGAATTGTGGTGGACAGATACTTGTGGACAAAATTAAAAGTGGTGTTGTCAAAGAGGAGAACGATCTAGATTCTGTTAACCTTCTTGTTGATCTGGACTCTGGTCTTGGAGTCTTCGATGCTTTCTTTGCAAGTTTATCCATGATACTTGTCAGTGAGGTAAGCAAATCCTTCATATGCTATATTGCTATCTTATTTAGATATCGTCTATCGAATGATGTCAGTATGCTCTGCTGCTTGGATTTTGATGAACGTGTTGTACTCTACTATGTTCATTATTAGAAAAGATGACTCAGTCAACAAAGTTGTATTACTAATGAATTTTGGAGTGTAATGTACTTCCAAAATCAACTTTTGCTTATGGAAGAATTGTCTATTTTGTTGGTTTCTTTGTCATTCCTTTGTATTTGATTTAATGATTAGTTTGTATTGTAATGATGGTTTTGGCTGCTAGATTGGAGATGAAACTTTCATAATAGCGGCTCTCATGGCAATGCGTCATCCTAAGTCAATTGTTCTATCAGGTGCTCTCAGTGCCTTGTTTGTGATGACAGTAAGTCGATATCCTTTCATGTTCTCTTGATTTTAGTATTTGTTGTTTTCTCTAAGTTTCCTTCCGTAGAGTATGCATCTCATGTACTTACACCTATGCACTCAAATTTCACCTTGAAACTACTTTTTGATTAATGATACTAATTTGTATATTCCTTACTCATCATTCCAGATACTTTCGACCGGTCTTGGGAGGATCGTGCCGAATTTGATTTCAAGGAAGCACACAAATAGCGCAGCTACAGGTATTTGTTTCTATTCTCTAACACAAGTTATGAATTAAATACCTCTTTCTGGCTAGTCTTTGGCATAGAAATATGGTAGTTAAACATGTGTTTATAAATCTGAAGTGAATATTCTCTTGCAGTTCTCTATGCCTTTTTTGGGCTCCGACTACTTTACATTGCATGGAAATCAGATTCAAAGGCTTCTCAGAAGAAAGAAATAGAAGAAGTACGTCTCACTGTGAAATTTGATTTGCATTTTTTAGCATTCCTTCTTTTCTTCTGGAACTAAAGCTCTTTCCTGCTTTAGCCTTCTTTAGTGCAAGAAAGGCGTTATCAATTTGACTCCTGGGGTGATATTTTAGATATTTATATTTGTATAGTTGTTTATGTACTATTTTATTGTTTTGAATTGCGCAACTGATGAATTAGTTCACACCTGCATACCACTCCCTGATTTTAGCTGTGCTTCACAGTGATTTGGCTTTTAAAACTTTTGTGATGAATCTATGATAGTTATGCTGAAACAAAATATGAGCCCGTAAACAGACACACTATCTATCACCTGAAAATATTTACATCATTCTTTGAAGGTGATATACGCCACTACCGTACTATGCTCAATTCCCTTTTGCATTACATACTGTTATACATGGTTTCAGACTCTGTGAATGTTACAGGTAGAAGAGAAACTTGAAGCTGGACAGGGGAAAACAAAATTCAGACGTTTCTTTTCTAGATTTTGTACACCAATCTACTTAGAGGTATAGCTCGCTCTTTTGTATATGAAGCATATTAGTAAATGCCTACTCTTTTTGTCATTTAACTGTTAATTCTTCGAGTATAATGAAGTACAAAAAATTGTCGTACTCGTGCAGTCCCAATTATTGTGTCTCTCTTTCTTTTTGTACTGTTTCTTTAGACCATTTGGAGACTTAAGTGCAATCACTAATAATTTTTCCCTGCAATGTTATGTGTGTGCAGTCATTTATCTTGACATTTTTAGCAGAGTGGGGAGACCGCAGCCAGATAGCTACAATTGCTGTAAGATTATTTATTTGTTGTAATTATATGGTTTTCACAGTTCAAGCAATCTGGACTATTGCTGTGGTTGTTGACTATCTAATTTTATTTATAAGTTTTTACCTCTTGGTAAATAGCATAAAAATGCTGTTCATGTAGGATATGTTAAAGTTAATTTAGCCATTAAAAACCCGATGATGTGTTAAGCAAACCAGTAATCACACGTCTACCCCTAACAGAGGTTGTTTGGAATTTCATAGGACTTTAATTAGTTTTCGGGTTAGGTCAACAATTATCTGACTTTCCATGGAGATGACAAGCTCTATTAGTCTAAATGTTTGGAGCCCGATTATATCTGATAAGTTCATAACAGCGAACAAAAAGAGGATTATGAATGTGAGGCTATATCTGAAGTATTTTTTAGATTTTTGACTTAATTATGCTCAAATGTTTGGAATACGTCGAACTTTTTTGTTTTTCTTGAAATGATTTTTTATTTTTATTTTTCGTTTTCTTTCACAGTTAGCAACACACAAAAATGCTGTTGGAGTAGCTGTAGGAGCTATAATAGGACACACCGTTTGTACATCTGTGGCAGTTATTGGCGGAAGTATGCTGGCATCGAAGATCTCACAGCGTACAGTCGCAACTGTCGGAGGGTTGCTTTTCCTCGGATTTTCCGTTTCTTCGTACTTTTATCCCCCAATGTGATCATTTTATTTTTTTGGGTAGATTAACTCTATAATTTCACATCTCAGTGTGTGTGTGTATCCAATCGACTTTAGATTCTCCAGCTGACTATATATGGAGCAGTATAGATTGAAAGCATTTTTCATACTTGTTTTTTTGTGGACAGTATCAGAATCCATTGTTTATTAAGATTGCAAGGTACCTTGCAATGTCGATTATTGTCCCGAGTTTTGGCACTTCTATGTTCTGTTTAGACTCAATTCAAACCCAGTTGGAGTTGGGATATAAACTGTAGACAAATAGTTAAAAGAGTACTTACAATTTATGATTTTAATTGGATGTATTTCCTTTTTGGGTAAAGGAAGATCGAACCCCATGGATTTTTGTTTATCTTTTTTTAACAATATTTATTATTTACACACAAAAATAAGTGGCAATTTATAGATGGCTTCTTGCAATTGTAAGTGTCTGAAGTTTGCTTGCAATGTAGTCATACATTGGTGGAATCCAACAGAAGTGTGTATTCTTGGTACAAAAAGAAGAGAGAGAAAAAGAGATTTTAAGACAAGGAAAAAACTAGAGATTAGAGAATGTGGTGATTTGGTAAGAGACTTGACTTCTTCTGTAAGAGAGGCAAGTGAAAGAAAAGCCCCACCATTTCATGTGACTAAAGATAAGATTTTATCTGCATTTAATTCAATAATCAAAACCCAAAATAGAGTGTGTTGCATACTTAGATTTTCATGTTTACTATAGATACACAATTGTGATTCTTAATCTCTTATAACTT
This sequence comes from Erythranthe guttata, assembly GCF_000504015.1. The sequence continues at coordinate 1,438,487 of NW_012193101.1, forward strand.
AGAAACAAAGCAAGTGTCTAGAAGAATATATTAAGACAATCCCATTCTCCCAAACCATCTCATATCTCTTCTCTCTCTCTCACACCCTACACACACACACACGAAGATGAGGGATCGAATGGAAAGATTTGTACTACTTCCGTTCACTGCAGGTTGCATCGCTGAATCGAGCATTGCAGTTACCAAACCAACTCCCACAAGTATTTGCCACTCTCTTTTCATACAAAATCTTGAATTCTTTTTTTTTCTTTTTTCACTGCACTTTGATCTTTTTTGAGGACTTACTTTTCGGTTTTTCTCTGTGAAGGAACTCGTGACGGGGAAATGGAGCAAGAAGAAGAATATGATGATGAAAATGAAGAAGAAAGTTTATCGGGTGAAAACTCGAAGAGCCCTTCAAGCCTATTGCCACTTCCAATTTTCCAAAAGCTCTTCAAGAATATCAAGAACTTCTCTACCTCATTCGGTAAGCGTTTCTTGCGTGCACGAGTTCACACACACACACACACACACACACACACTTGTCTGTGTGTGTATAGATATATACCGAGAGACATAAATAAACATATACATATATATGTTTACAGCGTACAAAGACGAGTTAGAAGAAACAGAAACAAGGATGGAGATTGGATTTCCTACAAATGTGAAGCATGTGACTCACATAGGTCTGGATGGTTGTGCTAGCTCAATCCTCTCAAAGGGATGGAATAATTTTGACGAGCCAGAGACGAAGAATCTTCCTTCGGTTCCACTGACACCTGTCGAGCTAGCCATGACAACATATGCTGATAAACCCAGTTTCAGGAGTTTGCTTCAAACCAAATGAAGAAACTATAACAAAGGGGCAGACGGCATGCTGGAAATCTAAATGTATAAAAACATTAAAAGTTATATGAGGGTCCCATGAAATTAAATTTAAATGTTTATTTGTGGTTGGAATAAGAATTTTAAATCAAGCAAAAGTGACATTTTTCGTTCAACTTTGGGAGAAATTATAACGTCATTCCAATTAAATAAAGAATCGTTTTATCAAACTGTCAAAGAAGCAAATAGCTGAATGTGACGGTAAATCTCATGCACCTAAAAATCAACTATAGAGCTATGCAGTTTCTACTTTATGTTAGAAGACGGGGATGCGAAGAAATCAGCTACATAAGCATCTATAATCTTTCAAGAACAAGGATAATAACGAGAACGATTGTAAAACTATTTTTTTTATTCTTACACAACCCTTTATACATAGTTTTTTTTTCCATTCCAAATATGGAGTTTGGTAAGATTTCACGTAGTTATTAGTATACATAACAGAAGTTTCGTATGGGTTGATTCGTTGATCTAATTATACGAAGCATGTACTTAATAACGGGAAATTTCTATAAACAAGAAACTCAAAGCTAGGGAATGCAAATGTGGTCAGCATATTTGATGCAAATTTTCATGAAAAAATTAAAATAAAAAGAAGTTGAAAAAAGAGATACGAGATCATTCTGCCAGTAGCCCGCGTCTCTGCATTCCCACAGCTTTCCACATTCCGTCAATTACATATTTGCATGTAAGGCTATTCGGTGCAAACCCTAATCTCGCCATCTTTTTTTGGAATTCCATCAACCGAGAGGGGTCGCCTTCCTCAGAGAGTACCCTAACAGCTGCATTATAACATTCTGCATCAAATATTTGAAATTCTTTCGCGTATAAACTCAAAAGTGATTCGGCCGCAACAATATTCCTCTCGTTGCAAAGCCCATTCATCAATGCTCTACAAACATCAATCTCGAGAGGCAAACCAGATTTAACCATCTCTTTCATTAATAACAAAGCCTCCATGCTTCTGCTTAATCCACACAAACCTCCAATAATGGCTCGATACGCACTCAAATTAGGCTTCAAATCCTTCGATACCATATCAAGTTTCAATTCCAACGCGTCCTTCAAAAATTTGCCTCGACAAAGAGAATCGATCAACTCATTACACACTTCATCACTCGGCAAATAACCATTTTGCGACATCTGATCCAAAAGGGACTTTGCTGCAAATGGCCTATTATCCTTGCACAAAGCAAGTATCAAGTAGCAATATATATCTCGGGAAATCATAACACCGAAGCGTGTGAGTTCCAGAACCAGATTCATTACAGATATCATCCTATTCAGTTTTTGATATCCTTTTAAAAGCTGCCAACAAGTGAAATCATCGGGGAAAACCCCATTACCGATCATGTCGAACAAGACGTATTTTGCCTCTTTCATCATCCCCTCTTTGCAATATCCGTGTATTAGAGTATTGTAAGAAACAGCGTCGGGTTTTAATCCTCTGTGGACCATCACATGGAAGAACCGGTGAGCCTCCCTCATACTACCACTCTTACAGAGACCGTTAATCAAAGACGTGTGTGTTAACAGATCGGGAACCACACCCCTCTTACACATGATATTATACAAATAAACCGCATCCTTCAACTTCGATTTCTTGCAGTAACTATCGATAAGCATGTTATAAGTTACGATATCCGGCTCAAATCCTTCTTCCTCCATTCTCTCCAAGAACTCATTCACTTTATCCACATCCAGTTCTTTACACGAGATGTGAGTCAATATGTTAAACGTGCACGTGTTTGGATGCAACTCGATCCGCCGCATCTCTTCGTAAATCTCCCAACATTTTTCTACATAATCCATCTTCGACAGCCCATTCAGAAGACAGTTAACAGTAAAAATACTCGGTAGGAATCCAAGCTTCACCGTTTCTTCAAAAGCTCGAAAACTCTCTTTAACCATTCCCTTTCGGAGATAAGCCTTGATGAGCATATCAAACACAACAGGGTCCCAATTACATTCATTTGTGCACATTTGCAGGCTGTCGTACACATTCACCATTTCCGAACCATTTCCATTTCCATTTTCATTCAGCTGCACCAATTCTAACAGGATTTTCATTGCTTGCTTGTAATTTTTGGACCACACCAAAATGTGAACCATAACGCACAAACTGCGCGCATCCGGTTCGATATTCAAGTCATTCCTGGCCCAATTAAAGAAACTGAGAGTTGCGGATGAATCGGACTGGCATCTGAGCAGTATCCTCGACAATTCATGGCTGGTAAAATGACGAAATAGCCCTTGCTCTTGGAGATAGTCCCAAAAGACGCGGTCTTTTTGCTTGAGAGATGAGCAGACGAGCGTGACAACGTTGTTCGGATTCTGGGTTTCGGGGAGAAATTCGTAAAATGGGTTGTGCCGCACAGGTTTTTCGATGCTGCTGCTGATTAGGGTTTGAAGAGCAGATGACGAGGTTGAACAATTTCTAGGGTTTGAGCGACGAATTGGGGCAGTGAAAATGGCGACGGAAAATTGGGGCAAACGATGGGTAGCTGATTTCAGAGATGAACTCATAGATTAAAATTCATACCGATTGAAAAAAGTGCAATTTGAGATGAGAGCAAACCCTTACACTGGGCGCGTGCAATTCACGTGCTCGCCGGAGGCCAAGTTTCGCCTGAAAAATCAGCCGTAAGTGGTGAAGTGAGTTAAAATAATTAGTTTTGTGTGTATCTGTGTAAATATGTTTTGTTGAGGGGGCTAAGTGCAAAAACGGGTAATGTATAGGCGTCAAAATAGTATTAACTCTTTAATATTTTTTACTTTTTAAGTTTAAATTATTTTAATTGGCGTCTTACTATATAATATGGGATTATTTGTAAAAGCCCCCCATTACACAAGTCTAATTACAATAGGCCCAATTTTTTTAGAACTTTTTGAGATAAATCTATTTCAGCATTAAATAATAAAAAATAATAAATTATCACTATTATACCCTTAACTTAAAAGTAACGTATATTTTAGGATTGGAAATAAAAAAAAAATTAGAAAAGATTTATAATATCTTTTCCTATTATATCGTAACAACACATCCTCATATAATTCCACGATTACACCTAATTACAGAGAAACCGTTTCAAAGTAATGTGTATTATCTTTGCCTATCTCTTTCTTTTTGATGATTCTTCCTCCATTATTGGGCTTGGAGAATCAGCGACTCCATTGGAGGAAATTGCAGAAACCATAATTAAAGATTGGAGCAAATAAAAAAATTTAATGGTTATAAATATTCCAGGTCCGGCGACGGAAGGAGGAGGATTTGCATGTGGAGGAGCGGCGGCCGCTGCGGTGGAAGTGCACAGAGTATGTCTTCCGTCGCCGAGGACCACCGTGGAGAAACTCGTAAATTGTTTAGAGTTGATGAGAAGCCAAAGATGCAGAAAAAATGAATTATCCTGCTATTTCGTGTGAATGTTCATTGTGATGATGACGTAACCAGATGTAAAATATTCCATGGTTAATGGAAATATTAATAATTTTTTTAAAAAACATTTACTTAATAATAATAATAATAAATCAATTTTGAGTTATTTACTAAGTCGAAGCAAAATGATTTATCTGCCTCGACTCGAGGTGAATATTTGTAAAGATTCATTTTTTTTAACCCATACTAATAAACAAACAAGTCTAGGAATTTGTAATTATACAGTGGTTTTCGTTAATTACAGAGTGGTTTTCGTTAATTTAATAGTGGTTTTGTTAATTGATAGGTTTTTAGTGAATTTTTGTAATGTAATTTATTAATTACATAGTGGTTTTCACTAATTACATAGTGGTTTTCACTAATTACATAGTGGGATTATGTTAATATTAATGTGAATTATACTTATTTTATAGTAATTTTTACGTTAATTTCATAGTGATTTTCGATAAATTTAATGATTTTCGATGTGTACGCAAACAGGGTTCCTTCTAATTATGTTAAAATTAGTCTAGGGTATAATCTTAAATTAAAAGAATTAGACAGTGATATTACATATACATTAGGCACCGCAATTCCGTTGTTTGATTTCAATGGTAATCGTGCTAATTAATATATTTTATATTCGAAGATATCAGACCTAGTTAATTTAAACACAGAAAAATATGATAGTTAATTTCAATGAGGGATTTGTATGAGTAATGAAGTCAAGTAATGATTGATATTTGAATGAAAATGGAAATACTATATTCTAATTTCAAAATGAGAAAATAAAATTTTGGCATAATTTAATTAAGAAATGTTAAGCTGCCTACCAATGGGTTTGACTTTTGGATCTTTTGATTTCAATTTTATTGAGTCAAAGTTGGATGAGCACCCATGCCATCCTTGACTTTGGTATTCCTAATTACTATTATTAAAAAAAATATATAATAATAATAATAATAAGTAAATAAAAAATCATAATTACGTTCGCCCCTCAAAATTGTAGATTTGTTATATTAACACTCCTTAATAAAGGGTGATAATGAGAAATTTACAAACTGCACATAGTCTGAAAGTAATTTCTCAAAATTAAAAAAAATATTTTTTTAACTACACTTTATCTTATGGAGGTGATTGTAATTTACTCAAAAATAAATTATTTACTCCGCGCATATATGTACGAATGTTACATAAGTTATAAGCTAAGTAAGCATTTTAGTGCGAGATTTGGTTTTCGGGTTCTTCGACGACACTCAAGTCAGACTCTAAATTACAACGAAAAGTAGGACTTTTAAGTACGTATTACCGAAAAATACTAATCACTTGCCACAAATTATGAAGACGAAAGAATAGTTATACTTGTAATAATTAGGTAAACATGATATTTGGCTCTTCATTAGACTTTTTAATTTATTTAATTGGACTCAAATAGGCTAGAGCACATAATATTGGACTTTCATTAATTTATTTAGTTTAAACTATAATCGCAGCCCGTAATTATTAGGATGAAAATGTAGGGGGGGCTAGCTAAAATTTCGGGGTTTGGAACAGTGCCCCAATTTTTTTTTAGGTTTACAAGACATTGCAAAAATAAGTTTGTATTGATATGTTTTAATTAAAATGTCATATATATAATAATTTTATCGTATTTTAAGCATGACAAAAAAAGTAAGTTAATTCAAATTATTTAAATAATGTATCGTACTTAATATTTTGGGGATTCATGGCATCGTCTCATATTAATTTTTAGCGTTATTGATAAAAAAATTCAAAAATATGTAAATATTCATAAATTTTATTTCAAATTATACAGGTTTTCACCATTTTATTTTATATTTTTATATAAAATATGATATGATATATATATATATATATATATATATATATATATATATATATATATATATATATATATATATATATATATGGAGAAGAAACAATAAAATTAAGGATTAAGATACATATTTGCAAAAACTTTAGGGGGCTAAAAGTAATATTCAAAAAATACAGTGCCAAAATACCTATAAAAAAAATTAATCTTGGGGGGTCAAGAGCCCCCCTAGCCCCTTCTATGTTCCGCCAATGTTTAGTACTGACTCATCACCTCGATTGCTCATATATGGAATATTTACTTCCCGCAAGAAATGGTCGAACGGTTGGAACAAGTGAGCTTATGTCGATTGACCTAAGTTCGAATCATTTTATCAATGGTCACTATGTCGAGTTTGTCACACATGTTTGTCTAGTGTAGTTTACGTCTCTCGTATGGTTTGCAAGCTATTTTACGAGTGTATAAGTTTATCCAGTACACCTGTATGATTGGTTACGGGACCCTTCATTGCTATTTTTTTTTAAATGAATATAGAGATTATCACATGTTATTAGTTAAATAGACTTTTTAAACTAAATAAATGAAAAGGTTGAACCAACTATCAATAAATATTCCCTAATTTCATGTCACATATATCATGTGCATTTTTTTCCGTATGAAATTTGTTATCCTCCTTTTATCGAACTTCAAAAAAAAATTCTTATTATTAATTTTCCTTTTTTTGAATATCTAAATTTAATTTTACAGTAGAATCTCAACAAATTAATAGTAATATTCAATAAATTAATAATCTCATTTAAATAATATATTTTCCATCCCAACTCAAGGACGGTGTTAAAAAAATTCACCAAACTAATATTGTGCTAAATTAATTGAATGTAATTGGTCCCAATTTTATTAATATATAGTGAGTTTGAATATCAATGAAACCTAAATTTATTTAAAGAAAGATTAGGCATACCAAATACTTTGTCCAATATTGTCTATTGAAAATAAAGGAGTCGAGTCAAATGAATGGACTATTCGAACTTATTCGAATATTTATCGAGCTTATTATTAATTTTCTAGAGTTTGATTTGATAAGCAATCGAATCGTTCAGTCGAACGAATTCCAATCGAGCAGAACACAAATCGAGCGTTTGATTTTTATCTGTAAGTACTTTATTATTATTTTCCTTTACTCAGAGCTCAAGTTCGAATTCTGATAAATGAAAATATGTGTTCAAATTTTGTTCGTTATATTAACACATCGAGTAACCTAATTCGATATATTTAGCCATAATTGCATTAGGGTTTCAATTGAAAAAAAAAATATATATATATTAAAT
>NW_012193101.1:1446030-1469614 GCF_000504015.1 Erythranthe guttata
TATAAAATAATGGGATTATTGACCGGCGTCGGATTTCAAAATTGGTTGGCTGCGGCGGCGAATTCTGCATCAGCTTTTTCTTCGTCTGCTTTCCCATTAAAACCCCTATTTCTTAAACCTAGATCAATTTTCACCTCCACACCCGCCGCACTCAGAAGAACCCTCCGCCTCTCCTCATATTCCACCTCCACAGCTCCTCCGTCAACTATGGGCGACGCCGCCGCTGATTCCGCCATGGACGCTGTTCAGAGGCGCCTCATGTTTGAAGACGAGTTTGTTCTCTTTTCCTTTTTTCTTTAATCGATGCGATTGTGATGATCTGGGATTTTTTATTAATTTTTTTTTTAATTGAAACTTGATTTGTTAGTTTGTTGTCGGTTTATTGAATTTGTGCCTTTAAGGAAGAGTTTTCTGTGATTTTGATGTTGTCATTCTTATGGTGTTCTTATTTATTTATTTGAATTTTTTTTTATTTTTTTTAAAACTCTGCAGATGCATATTGGTTGATGAGAACGATCGTGTTGTTGGACACGATAGCAAATACAATTGTAAGTTCGACACTTATTTTATCGTACTTTGTTCGATCATGAAAATCGAGGGGGTGGGTTCGTGCATCTCTCTTAGAAGTGATTCAACTTTCGTGTAAAAGATCCACTAATAGTTTGCTGTCAGTTATGGTCGATTATTGGCTCTTTGAAACTTCGAATATAATTTATCGGATCTATATCTAGTAATGGTGCAATGATTTTGGTTTTTTTGTAATGTAATAATCTTGATCCAACAGATCTCTATCTTACACGCAGGTCATCTTATGGAAAAGATCGAGTCTGAAAATTTGTTGCATAGAGCTTTCAGTGTCTTCCTATTTAACTCTAAATACGAGTTATTGCTTCAGGTATGTATGTGTTGCTTGATTGTCTGTTTTTACTGTTCCAAGTTTCCAATTGGCTGCAAATAGCTTATTCTTGCTTAGAGACTATGAGTTTCGGGTTTTTTGGGTTTTCGGGCATGTTAAAATCCTTTAAAATGTAGCATTTTAAAAAAAAAATGACATATTTATTCTAAAACAAAATTTGATGCTTATTATTTAATTATGTACTCTTTATTCTGCTGTGCAGCAACGTTCGGCAACTAAGGTGACCTTTCCTCTCGTGTGGACAAACACCTGCTGCAGTCATCCGCTGTACCGAGACTCTGAGCTTATTGAAGAAAAAGCTCTTGGTATTTATTTTACTATGTATTCATATTTCGATTTTGTTTTTGCCTGCCAATGTCTTATTTTGACCGTGTTTTCATTTTATTTTTTTATTTAAAGGGGCAAGAAATGCTGCTCAAAGAAAGCTTTTCGATGAATTGGGCATTCCTGCTGAAGATGTCCCAGTCGATCAGTTTACTCCTCTGGGCCGTATTCTCTACAAAGCACCGTCAGATGGAAAATGGGGAGAGCATGAATGTAAATTACTACTCCCTTTGGTTTTCATTAACTACTTTTTGTTATCAATGATGCATTTATTAATTTATATCTTCGACTTTTGCGTATTTTAGTTGTGTTTAGGGGTGTAAATCGGAAAAAAAAATCCGATTTTGGAGTAAGTTTTTTCATTCCGATTTCCGAAATTCCCAAGTTTAGTCGCCTATAATATAAGATACATAATAGTATCAATTTTTAAAACTTTTAAGCGTAATTTACGTTGAAATTTTTTTCGGAATTTTCAGAAATATTTTCGGAAATTTAAATTGGATAGGAAATCGAAACCTGATATGTATACCAATTCCCTACCAAGAAAAATTCAAAAAGAATCGGAATTCGAAATGAAAAAACATTGCTCCAATGTCGGAAATATCCGGATCAGAGACGAAGTAATTCGGAAATTTCATTCCCATTTCCATCCATAGTTGTGTCACATGTTTTTTTCCTTAAAATCCTTGCATGTTTATCTGTTTTCTTGATACATACGCAATATTTTATGAGTAAATTATCTTGCTATACGCAGTGGATTATCTCCTCTTCATAATCCGGGATGTAAGCGTGCACCCAAATCCAGACGAAGTAGTGGATGTGAAATACGTAAACCAACAACAGCTGAAAGAACTATTGAGAAAAGCAGATGCAGGTGAGGAAGGTATAAAGCTCTCACCATGGTTCAGATTAGTTGTCGATAACTTCTTGTTCAAATGGTGGGACCACGTCGAGAAAGGTACTCTCGAAGAAGCAGCTGATATGAAGACTATTCACAAGTTGACTTAGGAAAAAAAAAAAACTAATGTTTGGATCTTTTAAAAGATTTGGGCACTCAATAAAGTTTTATCATATGAAGTTGTTTATGGATTTGCTCATGAGTATTTTCTTGTTTTCTATTGGCTTTGTCTTGAGCTTTAATGTATCAGTAACTTAATAAAAAGCTCATACTTAATGCATTTGTATACCTTTTTTTTTTTTTTTTTTTTAATATCATTTGCTCAAATCCAGAATCAGCACATGAATGGATCCAAAATGGATAGGCCGGATCAATCCGAATTGGATCCATTGCATCTTTAAATGAACTTATGTAGTTTAGTATCTTGACTTATTGAATTTCTCGTCTTGGATGCTTGACTTATTGAATATCTCGACTTAGATGGTCGCATGTCGTCGCAACTTGTGTGGTTGAATCTGGTTTAATATCTCAATTTGCACAGTTCAAAATCCATACTCTGGCTTTTCAAAATCCATACTCAGCTTTCGCACTTACAAATAATATTCATGCATATACACACTTCGAGACACTTTTGACACACACACACACTAGTTGAGTGGTTCTGATAGTTTATCAGAAGAATTGATGCTTCTGAGTTGTTTTATTAACACTAACATATGATTCTTATTTGTCGTTGTTCGCTTTCCTTTAATCAGTTTTATCAACTTTCACCTACTTATTATTGCTACAAAAATATCCTCAGACAAAACCAAGCCTATAACGGTTAGTCCAAAGTTAAGCCATCAAAAGCACATAATCACCCTATGTCTGCTTCACACACACCACATACACACACAGATCTAGAGAGAGAGAGAGAGATAAGTCTTATAAGGGAGTTATCGAGAACAACATCCATGTCAAATCATAAAACAAGTCTACTGATCTTTCTAGTTCATTATCTCATTAAAAAACGAAAAAAGCGATTGAAGGAAGGAATGGCAGAAGAAATCACAGCGCAGCCACAGCAACTTATTCTTCTTCCTCTGCCTCTTCCAGCCATTTCACAAAAGGCTCCAATGCCTTCACAAACGATTGCCTGTAAACAAACAACAAACGACAGTATTAATGTACAGCTTTAAGAAGAGATAATTTCAGCATATCCTTCAAATCCATGCGAGAAGACCATAATGGAAGTTCTTGCATGTACATTTTCACATGGAAAATTATTGATTTTATCAATCTCGGAAAAAAAAAGAACGAGGATGGGGAGCAACTGCAATTAAATAAATAAAAAAGTAAAAAAAGATAAACATGTGTTTAGTTAAAAAGTTGTGCAGCATAGCATATGCATACCTGCCCTTAGGGTTTGTCCCTTTATGAAACCAGTGAAGAATAGTATCTTCCGCAAGAACATCTTGGTCGTAAAGTGACCTTATTATTTCAGGGAACAACTTCATCATTTTAGCATCATCGTAACACTGTATCTGAACTTTGTACATAAGTTCCAGTTCCAGCTTTCCAGTTGTACAGAAGGTATTCAGCAGAGGTGCCCACGTTTTTACCTAAAATAAAACAATATATATTATACATATATAAGACCTCTTCTTATGTGTCATTAATCGGAATATGATTCCATACATATCTAGCAAAATTAAAAAAAGCAGCAGCAAAAAGACTAGCAAACTCGAGAATTAGGCCCTTACCTGACGCAAAGCTGAATTAGCATTCTGCTGCTGATTCTTTGCCGACCATTGCACAGCATCCATCATGACATCCCATAGGATTCGCACAACCTCAATGTCTGGGAATTTAGCATCTTTCACATGTTGTTTGACAGTTTCTATGATGTCAGATATGTCGACTTCCTCTGCTAACTGGGTTGTTAGTGCAGATTTCATTTCCTTAAGCTTCACATCGAATAACTTCTTTTCATTGTACTCGACCAATATTAGAAGTCCTTCCTTGCTGTGAGACACAAGATCATTCAAGTGTCAGTGAATTCAGACTAAATAGTAAAAAACAATCAACAGTTTAATAAGAGAGGAGACAAATAACAACAGAATGTAAGTTCTTCGATAGGTAACTACTGGTATGTTAATCTTTAGCAATGTCCGAACATAACTGGACTGGACAGCCTCAGAAATCATACATATTCACAGAAAGTTGTATGTATGTATGTGTGTGTACATATATATATATATATATATATATATATATATATATATATATTAAAAAAGACTTGCAGCCAATTAGCTTCATATAATCCAACCAGCCACAAAGATATTTAACTACACAATAATAATAACCTTGTGATTGGATATGGATGCAATATGTTTTGGAGTAATAAAACAAAAATTTATTTATATTAGACCAATAATAATAATAATAATAATAATAATAATAATAATAATAATAATAATAATAATAATAATAATAATAATAATAATAATAATAATAATAATAACTGGCTACTGGCTAGTATAACATTCTAGATTAATTCAGATGCAATCTCAAGGGGCCATCATATACATTCTTTTTTTTTGCAAAGCTCTCAACTCAATCATAATAACGCAAACACTCCCAAAAAGATCAGCAAAATGTGAACTCTTTCGGCAATATTTAATGCTCAAGTATGAAACCAAAACTCAAGTATCATCAGATAATTCCAATATTTTCAGACGGATTGTTTACTGATTTTTCATAGGTATTCCATGTACCAGACTGGGAAATATTTGCCCGGTCTGCTTTCTAATATCAGCCTACCATACCCCTAATCCAGTGTTAGAATTTCAATCTGTGTGTGTGTGTGTGGATGTCACCCAATAACACACATTTCCAGTTCAAAAGGAACAGAAAAACAACAATAGATCTTAGGATCATTCTGTAATAGAACACATATGATAATAATAGAAAAAAAAAAAAAAAAGCTACTAGTTCAAAAAATAATAACATATTATCCATTAACCACATTTGTGTACGTTTGAGAAAACTTACGTGAAATGTTCAGACACAACTTCCGGGGTTCGTTTTGCAGATGGGAAAAAGTCAAGAAGATTGTCCTCTATTTTACCCCTCTTCAGTATTGAAATCAGGTCATCAAGGCTATTATCAACCAAATATTCCTTGAAGAAATCAGTGATAAACGAAAGAACTAATCCTTTGGCCACAAGGTTATCTTTGAGCAGTGGCTGGAAAACAGTCTCGGGTGGGAGCCCGGACAACTTCTGAGAGAAGGCAAGTGCAGTGAAAATGGCAAGCTTCTTCCTTTCATCGTCTTCGAAAAGTCCAAAGACTGTAAGAATCTTTGCATAACATTCTCAAGATTCTTTATAAGGAAAGGCTTCCTCCTCAAGATCTTCTGTATGTATATAACAGATGGCAATATGACTTCACGCTTAGGCTCACAGTCAATTATAGCATAGGGATGGTGCTCCCCCTCATCAAGTTTAAATGTTCCTGGTTGTGTACGTGCACCTCTGAAGACCACCTATATTTATTTATAAAATAAAAAGCTCAGCTGGCAGAAGCCGGGGTAATAAGGCTACATAAGAAATAAGATAACCCATACCAAGCTCAAAATGATATTCATTTTCAACACTGAAGTACCAGTTAAATAAAAAATATTGTAGCTTTAAGTTGGAACTGAAAAGTGAACATATAAAGTTATAGTTGTACTCAAACTAGAAGTAAAACATTGCTTAGCCAACTTCTGTTATTTTACGGAAAGAATAGGCATTTCCTTTCAGAGTCTTTTCACAATTATACACTGCATTTTACAGCAGAAAATCAAACAAATTTCAACACTTCCATGCCAAAACATCAAATTCAGATTCTTTGGCAGGCTTATTTAACACGCACAACAAGAACGTCAAAATTAAAAAAAATCTGGACTTCCCATACAAGAGAACTAAGTATAGCACACATCAAATAATTACACTGCTAGTATCAGACTTGTCAAAATTACATGCCACAAATAAAAATTCAAGAAACTAACCTCGAAGAATGTGTCACCGTATCTAGAGAAATTAAGGTCTGAAGATTCAATGCTCTTAGCGACAAGTTCCTGAACAACAAACAGTAAATATTACTTTAACATTCTAGGGTATACTGGCTCTAGTTGACGCACGTTCTCCCATAAATACGCAATCAAGTACAAATAAATCCTTAAAAACAACAATACAAAAAAAAAAGTACCAGATCACCAGCATTATCCAAATAAATCTGGACCACTGCATCCGAAAATGCTGCAGGGTCAAGAGGAGCAGCAATATTCCGTTTGCGGGTCTTAATCCGCGTGCCACTGTAGCAAAATTATTATACATCAACTTGTGAAACTGAGAAAGAAGATAATCAATGAAATCCATTCATGTAAGAGAATATCAGCTTCAGGGCCAGACAACTACTCCAAAATATCAACTTCTCTATGTTTTTTAATATAATTTTTTCTATAGAAAACGGAAAGAAGAAAACATTTTTCAATATCTGGAAAGAACTTGACCTTAAAAAAAATCAAAAAAAAAAAATTCTCAATAAAGTACACATCAAGAACTTGAATAATTACAAAAATTTCGGAAGTTATCAATAAACTTACCCGAGAGTGGGCTTCTCCTTCGAGCTGCAAAAACCAAAAAAAAAAAAGTCATATTTTAATCACGATATATCAAAATCAAAGAAAACAGTGCCCCAAATTGAAACCCTAATAACAGATTCAACTCCCGAAAGAGTACACAATTGCCAGAAAGTTAAAAAAGAAACCCTTTTTTGCAATATCAACGTACCAAGAAGCAATTGAAAACAGAGCAAGATTAAATTACCAAGCCTAATAGCTACTAGTTAACCCCTAAAAAAATACCCCAATTACCAATCAAATACCCAAAAAAAACGAAAAAAAAAAAACGAAGGCAGATCTAGGTATTGAAAAGAAAAGAAAACCGGAATAAATCAAAACAATATCACAAGATAGCGACCGAATTTCAGCACAAGAACTGCAGAACGGATTACGCGGCGGGATTTAATTACCTCATAAACCAGATTTAAGGGGAAATCGAAGAGAGGGGAGAGAGTCGGCGGAAGGCAATTCGGCTTCCTGACGGTGCAAAAAGGGGGAAAGGTTTAGAGAGAGAAACAAGAGAGAGAAAGGGAGCTGTTGGGAATAGTTATCACTCTTTTAGTTTCATTCACTCAAATAAATAAATAAGATACGATAAAATTTGTATTGGTTAAAAAAGTAAAACTACCAAAGTTGCACAAGGTACAACAACTGATGAACAAGGTACAAGTTTCACGTGTACGCGTGGAGCCCACTTGGTAAAAGCTTCTTCATATATATATATATATATATATTTTTTTTTTTTTAAGATAATAAATAATTCATTTTTTTTTTTACCAAGATGAGGGCATGCCAAAAGACACTGATATTTATTTAAGTATTTAAAATAAAATACAATTTATTATTGATTTGTATAGTTTATAAAATCTACTAAATTATTTCGAATTTTTGCTCTTAAACTAATATAACAAAATAAAATTACAATATCTAAATAATTTCTCCCAGTCTCGACTCGATGAAAACATATCAAATTAGTAGTTCGATAATTTAATGTTTTGTCAGATTAATAGAATTTTGTTGGTCCCGATTATATTAATTTATGGAAGTTTAACTGTATATCGACTTTCCTAACAATCATTTACTGCTGTATGTATATAACATTACAATCATTTGACAGCAACAAAAAACAAAGTTCACAATTATTTCAAAAATTCGAGAGAAAAAAAAAAAAAAAAAACCGGCCGAATCGATCGTATTTCTTCCCCAAAAAGTATCTATAAGATGGTCCAATCTTTCCCAAATTAAAATAGTAAAAAAAATGTCAAAGCAAATATATATATATATCTGAAATGCAAAACCTGCAGATCATAACAGATTGAAATTAAAACACAAATGGAAAAGCAAAATTCGACAATTGTATGGATTTGCATGAAAAAGAATTAGTAGTTTACGGAAAAAGATTCTTTTACCGTTTTCTTCGGCCATTGGCTGCCATAAACTGAGTATACGTACGTAAATTAACGAGCTAACGGAATGGGATAAAAAAAATTATATAATCAGATCCCTCCCTTCTGCTTGAGGGTAATCTTGTCACCTAAGCTGAGGGCGATTCCCTGAGTTTTGCTCCTTATCCTGATATATCCATTAAGTTTGCCGTCTCCTTGTTTCTCGACGCTGATATTTACCAAAGCGTCCTCGCCGAAAACACTCTTGGCGTATAGGTTAGCAGCCAAGAATCCACAGTCACCTTCTAGAGCAGACCTGGTAAACAAATCGTGCAATCGTGACATAATTAGATTTCATAATCGGTAAATGGAAGACATAATTTTGTTTTGGGGGAAAAGTCGGAAGAATTACAAAAGCTTGACAAACATAAATAAATGACT
Organism: Erythranthe guttata; assembly: GCF_000504015.1. The sequence continues at coordinate 1,454,643 of NW_012193101.1, forward strand.
TACAGAGCAGTTAGGCATCTCATGTTGGTCGATTTGATTATGTGGTCAATAAATTCTCTCTCATTTGTAATTGTTGTGTTGACAGCAACCTGGAAAAACAAATAGACACACACAAAAAAAACGGAAACTTAGGGAAAAGCAACGAGTACCAACTTCTCTAGAGAACATATAAAAATAAGAGAGGATTCCCAACATATGAAATAACTAAGAATAATGCTTAACACAGTAGTTAATAAACGCAGTTGATTCTCCACGAGAAAATGGGTAGTTAAGAACAAATCAGAACACTCAGTTTACAGATAACCATGGAACAACATATTAGTTTCTTAAAGCTGCATAAATCAACGTACCTGCCATTGCAGGAGAAGAAGAAGCCAAATACGTACATATTTATAGATAAATACGTACCAAAATTATTGAGCATTACCAAAAGTAAAACAACTTTCCGATGCATGATAAAGGCATAGCAATAGCTACTGCATGAAGTACTACTAACGAATTACAGTTTTCCCAAAAACATCACCAAACGCAACTAATATTCTTTCAAGTCAGACTTTATGATCAGTGAAAGGGGCGTTTATTGTCCCCTTTGTCCTTGATTCCTAGCATATAAAGCAATTAACAGGAAACACAGTCGAGCAATCCTCTTTCTTTTCTATGAATGAGTTTACAAAAGCTACAGAACAACATAAGCAGAATTTCTTCCAAAGTTATTGACTTATATTAACATAGCAATAGAAATCAATATGATAAATGACAGTAGGATCATGCAAGCTTTCAGTTCATTGAAGCTGTGGAAAGTCGAAAAAAGAAAACTAGACTGGACCCAATAAGCTATGCCATTACATTAGTTTTAAGAACATATTAATCAATTCAAGAAAATTATCATCTCCATGAAATATATATATCACTTAACAATAAAACGAGGGCAACCGAAAATACTAAGTTTCTTAACATCTAAACCTGGATAATAATAGCAATATAAGTGTCATATTATTACCTTGTTCTCCCACTCGAATTCCGCCCACATGGTTCTAAAAGCAGCATCACTACACACAGCAGGAGATATGTAGTCCATTATGTCAATATGAATATCGTTGAGGACAACAACAGTACGCTCGAACACATTTGAGGTCTCGTAAACAATGTTTCCAAATATGACTCCAGTTTCAGTAGAAGACACCTTAATGTTTGCTTTTATTTGCTTGCTTGATTCGGGTGCTAGAGTATAATTCTGCGGGCGCTCAACAAGTTTAAGATCACCCATCGTAGCCAACTCCAAACACAAATTCTGAAGGGTATCTTTCGTTCTATTTATAACTGTAACATCAAGGACAATATCATAGTGGTGAACTGTCACATAAGCTTCAGCATACACAGGGTCACTGAATCCGGTGAGTTGAATGATCCTATTTAACTTAGTTGCATCATCCGCATCCTTAATAAATTCCCCAGTAGCACGTTTGAGATCATCTTGGACCTGATCTTCCAGCTCCAGCAGACTCATGCCCTGAACAAAAAGATAACAATGAAAGAAATGATTAGCGATTAATATGTTGTCTACAGCAAACAACTAGGTCAAAGAATAATCCCACAGATAAACACAATGATGAGAGAGAATTTTAGGCAGTTTCAATCCTTGATATATTGACCAATTAAAGGAAAACAGGGTGGAGATTAAGGGTGAGTCACTACTATACTGTGTGTGCACAGAGAGAATACCAGGATATATATATTACGAAGATCGAACTTGGATGAAAACAGCGCAAGATTCAGGTTCTAAAACACAACGGAAATTCAATATTCATCAAAACATATATAAGAGATGGAAAATGCAGATTTTCACCTTTCTACTCTTCAAATGGTAGAAGTCGATAAGGTCATCTGGCTGTGAATGAGTAGTCTGAGCTTTTGCTTTAATTTCTTCGGTTTCACGCAGTTGTTTATCTGAAAGCATCTTAACAAAACTCTCACGACAAGACTTCAACCAGATCTTCCTCACAGCATCCACTGGGTTACAAAGCAGTCTAATGCAAAGAACAATCCTCTCGTAAGAATCATTATCAATTGGGTGAGGGAGAACTGAGGATTGCCCTAGCTGTACCATTGCGACCATAACCAATAACGCGTTGGTGGATGCTTTATTCACTTCAATCTTTGAAGGTTGAACCTCTTCTAATCTTAAAATGAGCTTCGATAGGCTGCATGCAACAACTGCCCCAAGGAAAAAATCACCAGTGAGAAGAAGAGATCTCAAATTCCCTGTGGTCAAAGATCCTTGAACTACAGCTGGAGTGGAGAAAGCAGTTTCAGATGCAGCGCTTTGAGTAGCATAAGTCCCATCAGCAAGGATAGCCGGTCTTCTTGACGAAATAGTAATCGAGGTTGCCTGCTGGGCTTTCTTTGAAGAATCAGCAGCTTCATCATCTTCGGAAATAGAAAAGAAGGGTAAATCGCCAAGGCACTGCTTTATGGTTGCAATGCCGCTCTCAACTTCAGAAAGAGACAGACAATACTCTGCAATAATCCAAAGAGCACAGCAACAAACCCTTGCTGCTCGGATCTGATAAAAAGTATCCAGAAGCCTGGTGATGATAGAAACCCTTAACTTTGGGTTGGTTTCGATTATCTCTCGCACAAAAACAACAACGTCCATTGCAGATGCTATATTGCTGTCACCCAAGAAATCCATCAAAAGGTGAACCACTGTGCTTGCCACTTCAGGGAACTTTATAGCACAAGAATGGATAGCTTGAATGAGCATTTGACGGTACTCCCCATTCTTCTCGAGCTCCCCACTTTGAGTTTTCACAACTTCCTTCTTTAGAGTAAGAACCACCTCATTGACATTGCGGGGCGTGATCAGTTCCAGAACAATATCAAGTGTTTTCCTTCGGATGTCGAGATTTGGACTAGACAGTGCCCTAAGAACATCCATTATCATGTCAACCATGATTTCTTTGTGCGAAGACTTGAGTTCATTCAGGCGATCAAGCACAATGAGCTTGACATTATTGTCACTCTGAGAGAGAAGAAGCTGACAGTACGTACTTGCTGCAGCTCTAATGGCCGTTGGAGCAGATGACAGAGAAACCAGGGTTCCGGCACATTCGTAAACGACAGCAGCTGACGGGGCATTCAGTAAAGATAAAATAATCTTCATGTATTTCCCTTTCTCTCCTTTGTTTGTCCTGCAAACTTTTCGGATCAGCTCCAATACAACCATCTGCAAAAGTTCACCCCAGTCTGGCACTTTGTCAACATTGGTTAAAAGGTAATTAACAGCACGGTCCTGGGCACAATTGAAAAGCATCAGAAAGGCATTCCTCTTGGCTGATGGGTCCTGTTCTGTCGAGAGAAATCTTTCGATCGTCTCAGGAGCATCAACCAATAGCTGCTCCCCATGCTCGAGCTTGTAAATGGACATCACAGCAAGAATTGCACTTCTCCTAACGTAAGGGTTCCTGTGCTCCAAGTTTGACATAATAGAGGGGATTAACGGTTCGATTATCTCTACTTCGCTAAGCCGGCAAAGAAACCTTAGGGTGACACCACGGATGTATTCATTAGGGTGCTGAAGATTATTCCGGAGATTCTGACAGATTAAAATCATTTCTGGTAACACTCTTCCCTTTGCATCAGTTTTACCAATGATCTCCAAGTAGAGTAATAGCAGCTTCTGAACAGTGTGGTCCTCAGAGGGTAAGACGTATCTAACTATAGTAATGAACAGCTGAGGTAGGGTTTCGCCATTCAGCAGAAGCCTAACTGCATTTTTCATGGCGTCGATCTTAGCTGGAATGTCGTTCCCTTCGAGTGCCTCCTTGATCTCATTAGCGAGTGCTGGTGTGCCCTTGTCGAAATGTACCAGCAAAGAACAAGATTTCTCCATTTTTTTTCACTCGTTATCTGACCATTAAACTTTACTAATAAGATTCAAGGACCAGATACTATGTAAAAAAAAAAAAAAAAAAATCGTGAAGCAAGAATGATGGCATTGCACATTGGATCAAAGGACATTGAAATTTAGTAGTTTAGTATCTCTCCACACATAAAGTCCCTAATTTGGTATTTCTTAAAACTAGTAGCAATTGAGCACTCATGCGATCCGTTTATCAACAGACTCAGATTTTGCAAATGTTTGATCCAATATTCAAAGTGTACAGCAAGACAAATCAAGAATCAAAATCTAGAAAATACAATCATCGTTACAGTGGATAAGAATAATTCAACTAATTACGATAACTAATAGGAACCACAAAATCCACAACCACAAAAAAGAAAAAAATCTTACCTTCTCGGATCACAAAATGAATCAGAACAGCAAAAAAAAAAATGTGGATCTTATCATGCAGATCCATAAATGTCAATACATACACAATCATGCTCCGGAATCCAAAACAACAATAAATTCACACGAATCAACAAAATGCCTAATAATTAAACTCGACAAATGCATCTAACCAATCCTTAATCTGAGCATTCATAACAAACAAATAATAGAGATTTTTGGCAATTCAGATCCATAACGAGCTCTTTATTTGATGGTTCGGTGATTAATTCGAGGCAAAAAAAAAAACAAAAATCAAAATAAAAATTTACCGATTAATGCTGTAGATATCGGCGGTCGGCGGAGGGATTTTCGTGGTTGAATTTGGTTAAGAAATCAAGTAAAATTCCCCTAGAGGACAGTAGACTGAAGCACTAATTTCCTAAATTGAGATCTCTCTCTACTCTTCCCCTTTTACTTTCAGCGATTTCATTTAAATCGCGTTTTATATTTTTTTTTTATTTTTTTTTTGTAGAAGTCGCGTTTTAGAGTTGTTCTTTCTTTTTTTCTTGCTTGGGTACAAAAAGTAATAATTAAATTACACCAACACCCCTTAGGTATGTTAAAATAATTTTAAGGTCCATGTGATATCGGTAATTACAATCACCCCTCAATCATTATTAGAAACTCGAACGGGATAATGCATTGAATAAGTTATTCCGATAGGGTTCTAACGGACAATTAATTTCGGAAAGTGGTAGAGATAACATAGATCTAAGTGGTGATTTAATTTAGGGTTAAATACAAAAACACCCCTGTACTATGGAGTTTGTATCAAATACCCCCCTGTACTACACATAAATACAAAAAAACCCCTCACATTACATTTTTTTCAAAATATGACGAAAATACCCCTACTCAAGCATTTATTATAAGGGTTTGTTTGAGCCATTTTCAGTCAATTTTACGTGGAAAATTTTGGTATTTATATTTTTTTCTCCAAAACATCTAATTGCTTATATTTTTTTTAATTTTCTGATAAAAACCTTTTATTTTTTTCATTTTGAGTTTATTCATTTTTTTTTCTTAAATGTTTTCCGGTAGTTCAAACATCATAAGATTACAAACATCTTTACAATTCTATGATTGTTGAGAATTTGAACTACCGGAAAAAAATAAAAGGTTTTATTGAGAAAAAAAAAACTAAGTAATTTAATGTTTTGGAGAAAAAAATATAAATATCAAAATTTCAAGTAAAATTGACCGAAAATATTAAAAATATAGTGGAAAATGACTCAAACAAACCATTTAAATTATAGGCTAAGCAGGGGTATTTTCGTCATATTTTGAAAAAAATGTAATGTGAGGGGGGTTTTGTATTTATGTGTAGTATAGGGGGTATTTGATACAAACTCCATAGTACAAGGGCGTTTTTGTATTTAACCCTTTAATTTATATATTGGGTGAATTACGGCTACCCTCTGAGGTAAGGTCAAATTACTAAAAATCTCCTTTTGTTTGGGTAATTGCAACCACCCCTCAACTATGAATCTTCTAACACGTCCACTCGTGCGGTGTTAAATTTAGTGGAATCTTTTAGATTATGTGGAATATTCTCAAGTTTGTACTAATTTTATCATATTCGAGCTCTACGTTTTGAAACGAGATGACCATAAGATGTGTCTCTTGACTTCTAACTATATTAGATTACTCAAACATAATGGGCGTTTTGTAATTTGACTTTACCTCAAGGGGTGGTTGTAATTTACCCTTTATATATTTAGTTATTTACATAAATTACAATTATCTATAAAAAATGAATAACTTTGTATATTTACATAAATAATCTTAGTATGATTATGAGTACGAGCATGAGTACGAGTATGAGTACGAGTACGAGTATGAGTACGAGTACAAGTATGAGTATGAGTACGAGTACAAGTATGAGTACGAGTACGAGCATGTGTATGAGCATGAGTATGTGTATGTGTATGAGCATTAGTATTAATATTAATATTACTATTAGTATCAGTATTACTATCAGTATCAATATTAGTATTTGCTTTATAATTATTATGAGTTTTTAGTGTAGTATTAGTGTAATATTAAATGTCACATGGGCAAATATATGTCACAATGTCGAGAGTTATAAGTAGATATGGTATAAAAATATTTTCCAAGTTCCAATATGTCGATAGTTACGAATGTTACATGCAATATTCTCTAAAGAGAAGTCGATGATACATGAGTTTTGTTTTAAAACACTGGACATAATAATGAGATCAATAATGAATTCTCACAACCCATTTGTTACTTAAACATGTGCATTTTTGTATATTCACGTTTATTTGCAATGAGTATAATTTTCCATGAGTAATTGAGTATGTTGTTTTTTGTGCAAGGTTAGTATATGCATACATCTTCATATTTTATTTATATATTTTTATTTTTGTGTAAGTGATGAGTTGAAGTTATATATTGAAATTAATGAATAATAACATGTTATTCGTCCTGTAATGGTGGATTTGATTGTAGTTTCGTGTTATAATGTATCAATATTTAGATTAATGCGAAATAGTGGTTCATTGATTCGTTTGCTCTGTTGAAATTCTTGAAGTTTGGTTGTGGAATTTCGACGTGGATGATATTTATAACATTATCATTTTTATATTTATGTAGACTTTTTGCTCATAAGACGAAACACATTTTTCTTTCTTTGATCGTCGATGTTTTTTAGTTTTTTGTTTTTTTATATTTATAACATTATCATTTTTATATTTATGTAGACTTTTTGCTCATAAGACGAAACACATTTTTTTTGTTTGATCGTTGATGTTTTTTTTTTCTTTTTTTTTTTACATCAATGCACTTTGATATGAGACTTGATTCCCATGCATCGCACAGGTGAGATACTAGTTTATAATAAAAATGAATAATTTTATCATAAATAATGTAAGGCCCGATTCAGAAGCCCAACTATTTGTAGCTGTTATCAGGGCCCAAATTATTTCTTCTTTCTCGTGTAATTTGGAGGCGGCTATTTGCAATACCACCTTTCTCTTAATCAAGTGCATCCCTAAATTGAAGACCGAATGTTACCACTATTTACTTAGTGTAAGACCATAAAGTACAAAAATACCCCTCATTCAAATACTCAACTTGTACAACTTTCACAAAATATCAACATGTACTGATGTACGTGTTGAAATTGCAAAGAAAATTCTGAATGTCAAAGTTTTGGAATTTTGTGATATTTACATTTTCGAGTTTGTAAACAAAATCATATCAATTTCGTAATAAAAGTTATTTTTTGTTTTTTTATATGTAAATAAATATCTTCATGGCCCCTGCTAGACACGGCCACGGGCCGGTTTTGGGCTTGGAACCGGCCCGTTGACGGCCCAAACCGGCCCGTTGACCGTGTGAACCGGCCCGAAACCGTGAACCGGCCTGTCCTACCCGGGACGGGCCCGGTTCTTAGATTTGGTGAACCGTGAACCGCCGGGCCGGCCCGGCGGTTCACCCGGATTTAAAAAAAAAAAATATATATATATATATATTCAAAAAAATTCAAAAAAAAAGCAAATAACGGCTAGTGAACCGGCCCGAACCGGCCCGGTGAACCGGCCCGGGTGAACCGGCCGTTATTTACTTTTTTTTGAATTTTTTTTAATTTTTTTTCCACCCCAATTTTTCCTATAAATACCCTCACACCCCAATTTTGCTTTTTTTTGAATTTTTTTTGCCCCCAAACCCCCCCAATTTTTCCTATAAATACCCTCACACCCCATTTTTTCCTATAATTTACTTATTCATCAAATATTTCAAACTTGTGCTTCTAAATTGACTTTTCATTTATTTCCTTTTCCTTTATTTATTTAAAAGTATTTCTTTTAATTTACTTATTCATTAAATATTTCAAAATAAAAAAAAAACAAAAAAAAAAAAAATTCAAAATTTCCGGGCCGACCCGGAACCGGCCCGGATAGGCCCGTGAACCGGCCCGAACCGGCGGGCCGACCCGGCCCGGTGAACCGTGCACGCCACGGGCCGGTTCCGGTTCCGGAAAATGTGAACCGTGAACCGGTCCGAACCGGCCCGGAACCGGCCCGAACCGGCCCGTGGCCGTGTCTAGCCCCTGCCATTGTGGTAGATTCCAATTCCAAAATTTTCTAGTAGATTCCAATTCCAAAATTTTCAGAATTTAGTAATTCATTCTAATTCCAAAATCTATGAAAAATTCGGAATGAAATTTGAAATTAAAAAAAAAAAAAAAAAAAAAACTCAAATTATCTATTAAATTTGAAATGATTATTTTTTAGAAGATATTTTTCTTTTTTGTTTTCGGTAATAAATGCATGGAAAACAAAAAAAAAAAGGGTCCCTTGAAATTGACTTAATAAATAAATAAAAGACCCATTAATATATGTTAATATTCAAAGATTAAATACAGCCCACAACTATATAAAGCTTCTTTAATATTTAAAAAAGTCAAATAAAGCAATCTCTTTCACATTGTTTGAAGCCACTGAAATAGCATTCATTCATAGTGGGACCAAAAGTTTGTGAATTGCAGTCACATTCATCAATAAATAACAAAGACCAATATAAAGTTGGCAATAACCAAATCTGCACCACAAAAACTCATAATGAAAAGGAGTGTTTTGGAAATGAATCTACTACAACTTGCAATGAAAAAAGATCCCACAAGAGTTGATACAGATCACACATAATTCAAGAACCAAAAAAAGAAGAAAAAAAAAACACAAAAAACGGCAAAATTCCAATTCTATCGACATAACGACAGAGAGAGATAGGATTAACCCGGAACACTCTAATATTAGTCCGGTCCATCTCTCCTAAACGTAAACAACCCTGTATCGATTATTTATTTTGTGTCCTTTTTCGTTTTTTTTAAAGTAAATGACGGGAAAAAAATGCAATATAATATCGAAAACAGAAACTGGACAAGAAAACATAAGTCGAAAGCCGATATATCTGGCAACGTTACCTATTATAGCCTTCATTTTCTCCTTCAGTTTCTGTATCTTCTTTACACCGTGTGAATGTGCGTGTGTGTGTGTTGTTGTTTATACAGGAGACTTCTTCAAGAGCAGATTATTCTTCTTCTTCTTCTCTAACTGTGCCAGAACGAATCAATCCATTTGGAACGGGAATATCCTTTTCCGGTGAAGGCATCGTATTCGTTTTTGATGTGATTGTAGAATTTGTAGATGATGCAGTAGTGGACTCGTTCGAGTCTAGAAAGAGGCAAACCACAGCACAGTCGTCGACTTTCGAAGTGGGGTACTTTGACCTCCATGCCCTCACAGCTGTCTCTACTACAGCTCGAGCTGCTTGCGAGCGTGAGGGGCAAGAACTGACAATTTTCACCACCTCCTTGTTCGAAAGGACATCCCAAATCTGCCCCCAACAAAAAAAAATTAAAAACTCGTAAAAGAATGTTGTGAATAAAACTATAATTAAGGTTATTTTTGGTACCCCGTCTGTAGCTAAGACTACGAACTCGTCTTTATTAGTGATGTGTCGGTAAGAAATTTCTGGGACTGAGATAAGACCGAAATCTTTAAGACAGAAATCACCGAAGGCACGTGCCATTGCAAGGCCTGGAGAGTTGTTGTTTGGTAGCCACACTCTTGCCACCTCTGGTTCGTCTTGAAGGGCAAAAACACGTCCTTTGCATTTGCGGATCCTCTCTTCTTCCGCTGTGGGAAACCAAAGATAATTCAATCAGAAAGTATTTAGATCAATCAAGACTTGATACGAATTTTGACATCGGGAATAGTGGTGATCCTTCAAAGGGATAATTTATATTAATACATATTCTCATCAGCACCTTTGGGGCCAAACTTAGCTAGCCTAAGTTTCTATCCCGTAAAAAAAATGGCGATAGGGGTATTCATGGAAATTCCTAGCATCCTTTTTTGCTGCTCATCATTATAAAAAAAAATCACATAAGATAGACAAATAACTATCACATCGATAGGAAGTCTAAATATTATTCAAAGATCAGAAGATATTTGGCAAAATCAAATAAAGCAGAAGATAAGCATAAAACATCTTTTACGGGAAAATGAGCAGTGATAGTGGAAAACGCACTCACAAACGCAAAAGGATAATCGACAGATAGAGTGGCAGTAATCTAGAAACTCCAAACCAGAAACTTAAAGTGCACTTCATAAACGGGTCATTTGAAACAGATACTTAACACTTGATCACCAGAAAGGAGTCTCCAATTGAAAGGAATAACTTTTTTTTCTCAGTAAATTGTTAAAATTATTTAGCGAGTTTTTGAGGGTTACCTGGAAGGTTAGGTTTGAGGTCAACAGTCAACTGTACTGCAGTAAGCTTATTATTTTCATCTCTTGTAGCCAATACAGCTCTTGAGTCTCCAACATTTCCAATTACAAGATGCTGACCCTAGAGAATATAATCAAGATACTATTAAGTAACTGACGTAAATTTCCAAGAACCACTTGCGTATTTATCGCATTTTGACAAAAATAAAATAAAATTATTGCATTACCTGTTTCACAAAGGTCACTGCTGTTGTTCCACTGTAGAAGCAGTCTATATTTGTGTACATTCTCAATTCCCTGTCCATGACCTTAAACGCGTTCAGAAATGATTTTTTCAAAGCCTGAAAGACGCCTTGCTGTTTCAAAGCTTCTTCAGAATCAATGGAAGACATAACTTCTTCATTGGCAGATAAGCAAGAAGATGCTTCCTCTGTCGACAAACTTTCTGTTGTATTTAAACTGACCTCCCTAAGAATCTCGCCACTTTTAATATTATTGACTTCCCAGTTTGCAATCAGCATCAGGGGAAGAGAATCTCGAACTCTTTTCGCAACCATATGACCATAAGGACCATGGCCATCGAAAACGCCACAGAAAACCGTGTCTGTCCTCGAACCAAAGTTCTGGATATTTTATATCACAAAAAATCAGTGAATGCACAAAAACCTCAGGCCCTTTTACAACGCCAATTTTTTGTTTAAAGAAATGGAAAGGGCCATTAAGAGGATTTGATGATCACTAGAAACAGAACTTTTATGACATTTGGACTGAGATGAAAGTGCCATATCAATCGAGACGAACACATATTTCTAACTTATAAAGATAACAAGTAAAAAACATGAGATTTTCACAAAGTAGGGGGGTGAAAGTTGAAGACACGGAGTTCCACAAGTACAGTATGTACCAATTTCCCATTTCAAGAAACACGGATCAACAAATCAGCAAAAAGATCAAGAAGCACCGGGTCCAATTTAAACATTTGTTCACTAAAGTTAAACGCACACAAATCTTCAGCTGAATAGAACCTCGTAACGAAGTTGAATGTTATAAATATCTTAACCATCAAAGGGTATCAAAACAGCGTTCGTGAGATTAGATGCCTTGAAATATCAACAAGCTCGCTCAAGGGTATTCTATAATAATTCAAAATACATACAGACGGCACTTAAAAGCAATCCCGACTGCAAAAAAACGACGGCCCTTAAACAATAAACACGCGACAACTAATCGCTCTAGTCTCTTTCTTAACATTTATTAAATCAAGAAACGTCAGTAATTCAGAAGTAAGACACCAGGAACTAACCTCCCAAACAACCATGGCATCTTGATTGGTCCCTTTCTTGCCTTGCTGCGTAAAGAGCGAAGCGACATCACTCGAACCATTCAAGAACATCCGTCCAGAAATCCTGTGCAACTGTTCATCAATCCTATTATTGAAGGATGAATTCCGAGAAGCGGGCTTCCTTTTCGACCCCTTCCTCTTCTTAAACCCTATAGGAGAGTTGGGCACAGGGCTCCTGCTTTCACCGGAAAAGCAGGACCCCATTCTTAGGGCCCTGATTATATTCAGTATGCACTCCAGATCAGCCAGCGATTCGCACCCACCGTTTTCCCTATTCGGATCCGTTTCGACAAGATCCAACGAATTCACTCTCTCTTCTAAAAAAAACAAGCAATCAACTCAACTCAACACTTCCACAGAGCAAATTCACCATCTTATTCACAAACGTGTGTGCAGCAAATAGGCAAATAATAGGCTTTTGTGGCCTATAAATGAAATGAGCTGTACACTACACCCTTATCTTTCCAAAAGGGCACTATATAGATACAGAATAATACCACAGCAGCGTACACTAAAATAGACCTTAAATAACCCCTTTTTTATTCGATGGAATAATAAAAGTAAATGCTACGCTAAAAGCTCAAAAAAAAAATCCCCCAATCTTCTACAAGAAGCTAAATTAGGGTAGATCTCCCCCTTTTTTTACAATTTTCCTGCTAACGAAAGTATTTCTATATAGAGAATAAACGGATATATCAAGGAAAAAATCAATCACAGAATCTGTAACGCGTCACTCCAAAAAAAAATTTAAAAAAAAAAAAAAACAGAACAGAAATCAAACTCTGCGCAATAATCAGTTGGCGCGGATTTCAGCTCCTTTCTCCACATACACAAAAACAATTATTTTGCCGAAATAGAATATACGCAGACGCAGGGAAGAAGCTTCTTTGAAACAGGAAATGAATTGAAAAATAAGAGAAAGCAAATAAGCCGCCGATATGACTTCTAGAGAGAGAAAGAGGAGAGAGAGAGAGAGAGAGAAGAACTGGTCAATCTGTGGGTGTTTGATCTGTGTATACATACATACATTTATATATACAAAAAATCTGTATTCAGATTTTTTTTTTTTTTTGAACATTACTCTTTCATTCAGATTGTGATAAGAATAGATTTTTATTATTATTATTATTATTATTATTATTATTATTATTATTATTATTATTTATTGGGTAAATTACAACCAACCTCGGTCAAATTACGAAAAAAAAACTCTCATGTTTGAGTAATTACAACCACCCCTCAAGTATAAATCTTCTTACACGTTCACCATTGCGGTGTCGAATTTAATAGAATCTTCTAGATTATATGAGATATTCTCAATTTTATACGCGTTTTATCCCATTCGAACTTCATATTTTGAAGCAAGATGGTCATAAAGATGCGTTTTTCGGCCTGTATATATCATATTGTAGTGCATCAGAAACTGCATTTTCGCACAAAACAAGTACAAACTAGAGAAAATTTCAACGGAATCTACAAGATTATGTTGAATTTGACACCATAAGGATGAACGTGTAAGAAAATTCATAGTTGATGGGTGTAGTTGTAATTATCCAAATATGAGGGATTTTTCGTAATTTGAAATTAGGAGTGGTTGTAGTTTACCCTTTATTTATTTAATTTGAATTAATTAATTAGCCGGTTATCTAACAAAACAAAAACTAATCTAAAAGCGACTAAACATACCAACAAATCATGGAATTAGGAAATGTATTATATTATTCTAATTACATGATTTGTTGGTATGTTTAGTCGCATTCGATATTTTTTGCAGATAATCATATTTTGGCAACACTAATACGGAACTATGATGTTACACTTCTTTGATTTAAGATTAAATAACTTACAAGCTCTTGTGATATTGATAATTATAAATACGCCTCTAAGTTATTTCTACTCTTTACAGTTACACATTTAAGGAGTTATGAGTAACATAATCTTAAAGATTCCATGAATATCCGTTCTGAATTTTTAAATTTATCGCGGTAAATGTAATATACTCATAGTCTTACCTGAAGAGGTTACATGCAATTTAACCGTAGTTTTATTTGTTTAATAAAAAGAAAGTAATTTAGACTATACATTCATTCGGTTAGAGTTTGTAACGGGTTGTTAGTTTTAGGGGATATTTGTAATTCTACAATGTTTCGTAAGTTATCTAGTTTTACTTCGAGGGGATATATATTGGATATTAGGTTCTCTTAAAAGGAGATTTTATTTAGTTAACAACTAAGCTCCACCAAAATTCAATTTAATTAATGAGCAACAACTCGTGTGTATTTATTTTCAGACCAAAAACTTAAAATCAAAATTGAAATAAATAAACATACACTTAAAAAACTCTATAAATTAATACAGTCAGGACTAGCAATTAGTAGATTTTTACAATATGAGAATATTAATTTATCGAGATTCTACTGTAATTATATAATTTTCTTGAAGGTCGTTGTCAACTTCTCGTATTTAAATTCCTCAAATTTTTGACTTGAGAACTCAATAACTATTTTATCATTAAACACATAAAACATTATTTTGAGCCTATATAATAATTATGTCTAATAATTACTTTGTCAATGCAACTTTTCTTATATTTAAGAAACAAAAATGTGATGCATGCGAATTGCGACCTTTTTTTCTTTTGTTTTGTTCTATTGAAATAATTTTTTTTTTATCGTGTTTCTTATGCAACATAGTTAGGTGAAACTTCTTTTATTTTATTTTATTAATTAATTTATTATTTATTTGTTTTTTTTGTGAGAAGAGCATAGTTAGTTGACTAGGTCAAACTTCAAAGCTACCTCTTTGCATTGCGACGACTTTTCATCTTCTATTTTTTTTTCTCCTTTTCAAAAGTAATTTTTGAAAATAAAATAAGTAGTTTCTTTATTTTGGGGTGATTCAAACTCTAAAATAACTGCGTAATTGCCAGTTAATCCCATATAGTTTGAATTTTATGCATATGACCCCTCATAATTTCAATATAAGTACAAGACTTCCTTATAGTTTGATTTCTGTGCACATAAGTCATAACCCCCTTTAT
>NW_012193101.1:1473516-1492302 GCF_000504015.1 Erythranthe guttata
ATTTGCGAAAAATAAAAAAAAATTACCACAAAATATGGTTCTAGAGAATGTCAACCCATCGTTTATATGTATTATGTTGTCCGCGGATTACAAAAAAAGAATGGTGAGAAATATATTTTTGTAAATATTGTATTTTTAATATCTATGTTTAAACATGCGTAGTGATATACATCATACATCGTCTTATTTTTTCTATACCGTTTGATTAGGCAACAATTGCTATCTGGATTTGTTGAGCCGTACAAAGAATTATTAACTACTACCAATGAAAAGTGGCTGAAATTTCAATCGGGAAAAAAAATGCGCATGTTGGTTGAGAAGCAACCCATTGATGGCACGTCTTACTATTTCACGAAAGGGTGGAGATAGTTTGTTCTAGACATGAAATTAAAACGCACAAATATAGTTCTATTTACTTCGAACGTATTATTACCTACAAATGTAAATAGAACTACATTTGTGCGTTTTAATTTCATGTCTAGGACAAACCATCTCCACCCTTTCATGAAATAATCAGACATAGCCGCCCTGGAGTGCTGCTCGACCAACACGCGCCTCTTTTTTCCCTAGTGAAATTTCAGCCACTTTTCATTGGTGTAGTTAATAATTCTTGGTATGGCTCAACAAATTCAGATGGCAATTGCTGCCTAATCAAACGGTATAGAAAAAATAAGACGATGTATGATGTATATCACTACGCATGTTTAAACATAGATATTAAAAATACAATATTTACAAAAATATATTTCTCACCATTCTTTTTTTGTAATCCACGGACAACACAATACATATTAACGATGGATTGACATTCTCTAAAACCATACTTTGTAGTAATTTTTTTTTTTTTTTCGCAAATCCAAGCGTCCAATTGTGAATGATGGAGATGTTATTCAATGAACACACGTGTAATATATAGACGCACGAATACAATCTATATGAATCTAGAAAAATATATTCATATAATACAACTATTGGAAAAAGATCTGTTTAGAATTTATTAATTGACATATTTCCATAGTTAGTGGATTATAATAACAATTAATTATAGGTTTTGATAGATTTGTAAGGTATGAAATCAAGCAATCAACGATGTATATTATTTTATAAGGTGTAATTATGTAAGAATCCGTAATGAATGATATATGTTATTTGTATAGGGTATAATTATGTAAGTATCCATATAATACGAATATTTAAATTGAACATAAATTTGGAAAGCTCGGAATGTGGCATAATTACATTAATTGGCATGTTTCCGTATTTAGTGGATTGTAATAATAACTAAATATATCATATTTAGCAGCATAATAAAGTAAAGTAATTATACATTCGGTATTAAAGTGTATTAAATAAGGATATTTATGTATAAATTATTAATTAATTAATTTAATTAGTAAATAACCTAAATAATATGTATTTGAATTTTATGATTAAGAAAAATAAATGAAAATTCCTATATAATCTTAATTTTAGTACACGTGGGCTTTTTGTATATAATAATTCTAATACTATAGATGGATGGTTTTTATTAATATTAATAGTATACAGATTTATCTGTTTGTAATAATAATTTTATACAAATGCACAATTTGATTGACTATTGACAAAAAAAGAATTATATAAAAGTGACGATTATTTAATAAAAAACATTGGTATGGAATATTTTTTAATAAATAATTAATTTATTGATAATACGATTTAAAGATAAAACATAACAATCTAATCAACATTCGCAACAATAATTACATTTCTTGTACTGTCAAACGAAAACGAATATGTATTGCCAATAATCATATTGTTGGATGAACAAAATGATTTCCATAATTTCTTAGTACACTAATATTAAAAATAAAATAATGTAGTATTATTCATATTGAATTTCTAGCTTTATCTCTTAAAATTTGAGATATATTAAAGAAAATTAGGAGGTCAATAATTGTTGAAAATTATAGTTAAACAATTAGTAAAAAAAATATAAAAAATAAATAATTACAAAATTAGCAATAAGGTAGATTCTTCACATTAGGGTTTGTTAGGTTGTCCAACGTTTCTTTATTTTATATATAAGATTATAGTTAAAATATTAGTAAAAAATATTAAAAATAAATAATTACAAAAGTAGCAATAAAGTAGAATTCTTCACACATTAGGGTTTGTTAGGTTGTACAGCGTTTCTTTCTTATATATATAAGATTATCATTTGTATATTAATATTAGCATTAGCGAATTATTATTAGTAATTGTATTAGTAATAGCATTAGTATATTAGGATTAGCATTAGCATTAGTATTAGCATTAGCATTAGCACATTAGAATTAATATTAGTATGAATATTAGTATTATAATTAGCATTATGATTAGAATTATAATTAGAATTATGATTTGCATTACCATTAGCATTAGAATATAAGGATTGGTATTAAGATGACCGTTAGAATTAGTATATTTGCATTTCTATAAGGATTAGAATTATGATTCGTATTATTATTATGATTAAGATTATGATTATAATTAGTATTAAGATTAAGATTAACATTACCATTAAGATTACAATTTTGATTAAAACTATGATTGAGATTAGTATTAGAATTAAGATTAGAGTTAATACAAGGACTATGATTAGCAATAACATTAGGATTACTAACACTAATAGTAATAGTACTATTATCATATTAGTATTAGTATTAGCATTAGTAATGCTAATAGTAATGATAATGATTGATATTGCTATAGGTATTGGTAGTGATAATGATAATGGCAATGGTAATAATATTGGTATTGGTGACGGTAACTGCAATGGAAATGTCGTGGTTATGGTAATGCTAATGGTATTGGTATTGGTATTGGTATTGGTGATGGTACTGGTAATGGTAATGGTAATGATATTGGTATTTATATTGATATTGGTACTGGTATTCATTACTTACACAATACGGAGTATATTTTTTATTTTATTTTATTTTTCTACTACTTTGTATTGCATATCATTGATCTTACTATTTTGATGACTTTTTTTAAAATCAAATATTTATTTTTACGATGAATACACCGTGCAACGCACGGGTGAAGTACTTTTTATTGAAATTATTCTCTCTCTTTTTCATAGAAGTAGATTAAGAAGCAGCCTCTCAAAGTAGAACCAATCTTTTGAGACTTCTTAATTGGAAGATTCAAATCAATAATAATAATAAATAATAATACATAAATAAAATCATTGTTTCATGTTAACGTTTTCCTTTTTTTTTTTTTTCTTTTTCTTTTTTTGTTAAATTTTGTAATTCTTTAGCAATTTAAGATACACGTAAATGAACTGAACCGGCTCATGAGCTCGATGAGCCTACTCGACAAAAGCACGAACTCGAATTTTTCGAGCTCAAGTTTTATGGCGAGCCAAGCCAAGCTTATTTAGTTGTTCTTAAATCCACGAGTCAACTCGCTAGGCCTTTTTTTTTTTTTTTTTTTTTTAATTATAAATATAATTAATATAACATTTTAACAGTAAATTCATATAAATAATTCAAAAATAAATTACAATTCATTTTTTTTATTTCACAAATTTTTATTATAATTTACAATAATAAAAATTTAATAATATTTATTAAAATAAAAATAAAAATACACAATGGGCACATGCTCGATCTCGAGCTCAAGCTCGCCAAAACAATCATGCTCGACTTGTCTACACCCCTAGTGCACACATACATATAAATGTGATAAACGAATAGTTATCTAGACAAGTGTATAATAAAACAATCGAATTAAGTCTTCACACAAAAGTGTCGATTTTGTATCGTATAAAACTGCAACAGAGCAGCAATTCAACCGCAACCTCCAGCAAAATATGATAAAATGGAACAAAGAGAACACTTTTGTCATATAACTTTTTTTACAATGTGTATAACATCTGTAGGACCCAAAAAAAAAGAAAATCTAAAATTTCGACAAAAAATGTTTTTTTTTTTTTTTTAATTCACTATATAACTCAAGGATTCATGTATCAAACCCTCTTCATCAAGCTGTTAAATATGATACAAAAAGAAAATAAAAGAAAAGGAAAAAAGGCGGAAATTGTTGATCCTCGTGACGGAGCTCATTCTATCAGATTGAGGAGAGCAGCAAAGAACACAAAGAAGGAAATAATGTTAGGGCTCGATAGAATGGGGGCAGATGATATGTCGTGGTAGCCTACTGCATAAGCATTTCCACTCACTTCATCTTTTACTTTAATGCTCGATGAACCTGATATCAATATCGGAATATTTTAGTGATTTCGCTTCAACAACAATTTTCATGCAGGATTGTTTCTTCGTAAATTCACTAATGAAAATAAGATTTCTCGGTTTCTGTTTTAGCTTCTCTTTGATCAGGTGATTAGGCTCAAGCGTAAAAAAACTAGAAGACTTCGACAATCCCTAACTTATGTCAATCATAATGCATAGGAACTGGGTATATTATTGGGTAAATTACGGTCACCCCTTGAGGTAAGGTCAAATTATGAAAACCCCCCTCATGTTTGGATAATTAGAACCACTCCCTTCAACTATGAATCTTCTAACACTTTCACCCTTGCAGTGTCAAATTTAGTGGAATCTTCTGGATTATGTGGGAATATTCTCTAGTTTGTACCCGTTTACCCCATTCGAGCTCCACATTTTGAAACTGGGTGATCATAAGATGTATTTCTTGGCTTGTAAATACCAAATTATGGTGCATTAGAAACTTTTTTTTTGCACAAAACGAGTACAAACCAGAGAACAATTCACGGAATCTAGAAGATTATGTTGAATTTGACACCATAAGGGTGGACGTGTAAGAATATTCTTAGTTGAGGAAGTTGGTTGTAATTACCCAAAGAAGAGGGGTTTTTTGGTAATTTAACCTTACCTTGGGGTGGCCTATTTTACCCTAAGAATACATTTGTGAAACCAAATGGCGAGTAAAGAAACAAAGTATTGTACTCACAGTTATATTGAGTCCATCCAATTGTCTGATTTTCCATGTCGTAAAGGACAAGCTTGTCTGACAATGCTATATCTGCAAGAACAAAAATAAAAACGTGTTAGCATCCTTCAAGTGATCGATTAGTTGGTGAATTCCATAGTTTCGTAGTTCAAAGTTATTTGATGAATACTATACAACATAAGCACTTGAAGGAATAGGAAAAGGACGTTTTCGTATATTTAAAAATCCAAATACGTTTTATAGATCCACATAATGTATCCCCGAACACAGAAAACTTGAAGTGTACCTCCTAATAGAGTCAATTCCCCTCCATCCTTTGTTTGCATTCCACTGGCCTGCCAGCCGATGCAATATTCATCGTCCTGCAAATCGGAAGTATATGTAAAAAAAGAAAAGGGCAACTCCAAATAAATAATCCAGTTTTTACTTACGCGAACTTCAAACAAATAGTTATGGGGATGAACCGGCAAGGTGAGCGAGTCCTCGAAATGAAAATTTATAATTGGAAACCCATCATCAACGCTGCAGATATGAGTGAAATCAACAATCAGTTCGATCGATGAAGTTCGTTCGTAGGCAAGTAAGTATACACACACGTATAGAAAGATATTTTTAGTTAGTCGAAACACTCACTTCCCACTGAACCAAAAGCATTTGAACTGGCCCTCAACCATATGAATTTTCAGATCTGGTTGTTGCGCCGCCATCTAATAAACGGATATATATATAATATATATATACACAGATAGTCAGAGATGGAAAAACATGTGCAAATGTACGCATAACCGAACAACCAATAAAATAAGATTGCATTATTAGGATATACCTGATCCACAATATGTTGATAGATGTCGGAGGGAAGATAGGCCAAGGTCGTACCACTATCGATTATAGCCCTTCGACTGGGCCCCAAGCCGAAAAAAGTTGTTGGAAGGTCGAGAAGTTTACCACCCACATCAACTGCCTTCAGTTCAACATTATAATGTACCCTACGGAAAACAAGAGAACTTCTATCAGAGACTGTCGTGTAAAATCAAAGAAAAATATACTTGTAGACGTTTATTCAGAAAGCATAATGTGAAATGTGAACGGTCAAGAGTTCAAGTGACTGTTAGACGGTCAATCGAATCATTCCGCATGGCCGACATAACTACTTTTACAGCTAATAAACTTTGACACAAATTTAAAGATTATATAGAATTGACCAATGATGAAACAGCAAAATATACATACCTTATAACTAGGGTAAACTACGGTAGTTAAGGTCAAATTACAAAAAACCCATCCGTTTTAGGTAATTACAACCACGCCCTTCAAATATGAATTTTCTTACACGTCCATTCTTATGGCATCAAATTCAACATTATCGGAATGTGCTCTAGTTTGTACTCGTTTTGTGAAAAAAATCAGTTTTTGATGCACCACAATCTGATATTTACAAGCCAAAAAACACATGTTATGATCATCTTGTTTAAAAATGTGGAGCTCGAATGGGGTAAAACGAGTACAAACAGGAGAATGTTCCACATAATTTAAAATATTCCACTAAATTTGACACCGCAATGGTGGACGTGTAAGAAGATTCATAGTTGATGGGTGGTTGTAACTACCCATTTTTTTGTAATTTGACCTTACCTCAGGGGTAGCCGTAATTTACCCTAATAACTAAAATGTTATGCCAGAAAAAAAGAAAGAAGAAAAAAAAAGTGATGATGCGACGTACTGATTTGGGACCAATGGTGTTCTATTTACTTTTGGCTCCACAACTTCTCCAATAGCAAATATGCCACCTCCCTTCCCGCCATCCAAGCAATGTGAAAAGACCTTTTTAATCTTTTTGGACAAAGAAAGCTGAGAAAGAACGGATGTATTTGATTGTCCGAAACCAATTATGCCGTCAACAGCCTGAGAAGATGAGCCTAACTCTCCCGATTGTTTAGCTGAGCACCTATCTCACATAAAAAAAGGAAATATGTCAGATACATAAAAAAGGCACATAAGTACGTGATACTACGAACTGAAGATAGAGTTACATAATACGACAGACTAAAACAAATATATTTCAAAAGCAGACATATATTCCACTAGCCGATCTTAGTATTGGTATTTTTTTATGGATCGCCATTTCAAGTCTTGCTCCTGTTGGACTTGACAAGAATCAAATTACAAGTATTCGTTTACGAATACTATATCAATTTAGCTCCATAAGAAATAAGCAAACTATATATACATATTTCAGGATACATATACTCGGAAGTCTCTTCCACACGCGAATACAGAGACACCTACCCAAATGCTACGGATCCATTCATGGGTGTGGTCTGAAGGTTCCCAGTAATTTGATCAAATATTAAGTTATCTTTGACGAAGTAACCCTCGGTTTTGCTCCCGTCTCCGTACGTAATAGCATACTCGCAGCCCATTCCCACTTTGCAATCTGGATTTGGACTAGCGAATACAGCATCACAAAAATCTTGATCGCAAGTGACTGTCTTTCCGGTGGAGGAGGCCTTCAAATCGTACTGGTTTAAGGTTATCTGGTCGATCGAAAAACAAACCAAACAACAATTATTCCATTTCCCATACGAAACACAATCGATTAAAAGGGCTAATAGAAACGTAACAACGTACATGGAGATCACTTTTTGTGGGACACCTCTCGCAATCTTTGCAGTTCACCCATAAAATATCGCTACCTGTATCGACCTGGACGTGATAGTCGACTGGTGGAGATCCGATTGTAATTTTGGTGTAATAGAGCCTGCAACAATTTATCAAACAGTTAATCGCAAATGCACTGTGTTCTTCAAACAAATATTAACAGATTGGCCATAAATTCAGATGAATTAAGCGAAACAGCGAAAATTCTGCTAATTCGATGCACAATTCATAATTTATAATTAATCCACAAGAACATCATCCCCAAAAATTTGATGCAAACAGTTAATCGCAAATGCACTGTGTTCTTCAAACACATATTAACAAATTGCCTATAAATTCAGACGAATCGAGCGAAACAACAGAAATTCTGCTAATTCGATGCAAAAACAAAGTGGAAATTCATAATTAATCCACAAGAACGTCATCCCCCAAATCTTCGATGCAAACAGTTAATCGCAAATGCACTGTGTTCTTCAACACATTAACAAATTGGCTATAAATTCAGATGAATTAAGCGAAACAACGAAAATTCTGCTAATTCGATGCAAAAACCAAATGGAAATTCACAATTAATCCACAAGAACATCATCCCCAAAATTCAAATCAGAGGCCACATGCAACAAACATTAAAAAAAGAATTAAAAAAAGAATTTGAATATAACATACGCGGTGTTAGTCGGAGAGCCATCGCCGCCCAACTGGAAATCAATGGCTCCAAGCATCCTGCCATGGCGGCGGGAATCGTGGGCTCTCATCTCTCTCAAAATAGCGTCCCCCTTGCCACGGCCGCCATACTTGTGGTGAACTTCGAAAACAACATTGCCGCTCACTAAACAAATCAGGTCAGCCAATAAAAGCAAAACGGCAATCGAAAACGAACGCCTCCACCGGGAATCCATCGCCGCCACCCCCACCGCCACCGCGAAATTGAATTCGTCTGTTAATTAATTAAATTTTTATTTGGGGGGATGAATTGAAAAAATATGAATACGTCAAATTTTGATTCTGAGAAATCGTATATATATAAAATTAAAAAAAAAATTGTCAGAAAAAAAAAAAAACAAAAAAAAAAGGCTGGGTGTAGGGATGGCGAATGGAATGGGATGAATTGACGAGAGGAGAAGCAAGGTTTGAAGACGTGATGGAGAAGGAGAGAGAGAGATAGAGAGAGAAAATGAACGTGAAAAAAGGGGCGAATAAATAAATAAATGGGTTGCCTTTAATTCAGTAAAACTATATATATACATACGTGTTTGTGAAATTCTTCCAACTCAACCTCAAATCTAAGCAAAGATAAAATTCAAGGTAACGCTTTTCTTCTCTCTCTCTCCTCTCTTTCTCTCTCTCTGTGTGTGGACTTCTCTGGTGGTGGTGGTGGACGTCTGACATTGACGAGCTTTGGCTGTGCGCCACGTGTACATTCTGACTGTATGTCAATGGTTCTACTGACTGCCCTAATTTAGATGTCCACTTAATAAGGAAGTTTCTTTGTAGATCTTTTTCCTTTTTCTGATTTTTTTTTTACAAATTGGCAAATAGGCCAATTATAAAGGACTTAAATGCACATATATTCAAATAAAATATCAAATGAACATATTCTCATGATGTGTCTAAAATAGCCCTCGTAATATAATCTTCACCAATTCTATCAATTATACACTAACTTTATCAATATTGCACATTAATTCCGAATTTGAAAAAATATATCAAAATTAACTACCTTTTTCATTTTTTTTTATTTTTTTAGAAAATAATTTTTCTTTTCCGGCTAGAGTTCGGCATTGATTTCTTTTTTGCTCTTAAAAACCTTTTTTTTTGAATTTTTTTTCCGGCCGATCTCTAATGTTGATTTTTTTCTTTTGAAACTTTTTTTTTATCACTAAATTACTGTGTTAACAACAAAATTATTGTTTAAGACAGTAATATTGAATGCCAAAACAGTAATATTACAGTCGAATACAACAAAATTGCAGGTCAAGACGATAAAATTAATTAATACAATAATATTACTGTCTCAGGCAGTAATATTCCGAGACAGTAATATTGCAGACCAAGACAATATTGTTAATTAAGATAATTTAAAAAAAAAATCAACGCGGAGATCGGAAGTCAATTCTTCTAAGCCACCGTTCTAACGAACTATTAGTTTCAGGAAGTTGTGGAGACATCAAAGAGCTAAGACGTGATTTAAGAAATATTGGGGGAATCGTGTCACCTCCTAGGTCTATGTTGTCTAGACCAGTTACTGAAACTAATAGAACTCTATCGAAATAACGTATCTAATGCATTATCACGTTAGACTGTTAGAGTTTCTAACAAAGTTTCATAGGTGATTGTAATTACCGATATCACAAGGACCTTAAAGTTATTTTAACATACATCAGGGGTGTAGGTGTAATTTACCCTAAATAAATAGTATTTATTTTATTTTTTCTTTGGAGAAAAAAATCGAGAAAAGAGGAATAAAAAAGGATATTATCTTCAAACGGACAACAGCTTTCTTCCTTCTCCAAATCGCCTTCAACCATCCACCACCATTTTCTGCACAATGTTGTGACAGGGGAAGCGAACACCGCCGGCGAGGTGACCGGTTTTACTCTGCCGGAACTCAGTCAGCCCATCTATCGAACAGGTGGTGGGCACTAGTTTCAGTTTCAGCTTCTGCTTCAAATTTCATGTATAGATTTCTTACTCTCTTGTTTCAGTTTTCAATTTAGAAGGGGTATGTTTTCATTTTGCTTGAATTGAAGGAAAAAAAAATCAAATCTTAGTTTTGAAATTCACTGATGTGCAATCTGCAAAATCAGCTTACAAAGGCTTACTATATGGCGTTTCTCTCACCTAAAACCCCACCCATCCTCTCCGTCAGCCCTAATTCGCTGTTCCCCAGCACCAAATGCATCGACTACATTAGTTGTAATGCCAAAAACCAAGTAAGGAAATCACCTCCCATTGCAAGAACACCTCGTTTTTCGACCTCCTCCGGCGGCCAATCCCTCCTCCAAAACGAAAGGTATTCGGTCACACGAAGAATCAAGAAACAGGCGCTCCGCGATTCACCGGAGATAATGCTCCGTGTGAATCTCGATCAGTGTTCGAAGAACGGCGACTTAGACGAGGCCCTTCGCCTCTACCACGAGGCGAAGTTGAATAATATCCAGCTCAACGTGTACCATTACAATGTATTGCTCTATTTATGTTCGCTGAGAAGCGACGACGATGGGGAGGAAGGATTGAATCCCGAAACGTTGGAGAAAGGGTTCGAAATTTTCAAAGAAATGATAATCGATAGAGTGGAGCTGAACGAGGCGACGTTTACTAACGTTTCGAGATTGGCTGCAGCGAAAGAGGATCCGGAATTGGCTTTCAATTTAATCAAGAAGATGAAGGATCAAGGCATCGGGCCGAAGCTGAGGTCATACGGGCCGGCATTGTTCGGTTTTTGCAAGAAGGGTATGGCAGATGAGGCGTACGAGGTGGATTCTCACATGGTGGATAATCAGGTTTCCGCAGAGGAATCGGAGCTTTCGGCCCTTCTTAAAGTTAGCTCCGATGTGAAGAGGGAGGAGAAGGTGTACGAAATGATGCATAGGTTGAGGGCTACGACGAGACAGGTGTCGGAGGAGACTGCCGCCGTAGTGGAGGACTGGTTTTTGTCGGAAAGGGCGGCGGAAGTCGGGTTGGAGAATTGGGATACGGGGAAGATCAAGAAAGGAGTTTTGAAGGGCGGCGGTGGGTGGCACGGGCAAGGGTGGTTGGGGGGAGGAGATTGGAGGGTGGTGGGGACCACGATGGACGAGGCTGGGGTGTGCCAGTCGTGCGGAGAGAAGCTCGTGTGTATCGATATCGATCCGAAAGAGACGGAGAATTTCGCAAAGTCTTTGTCTGAATTGGCTAGCAAGAAAGAAGCAACAACTGGATTTTTCCAATTTCAGGTACTGCAATGCAACCAGTAGGTTTGGTTTTTTTATTTATTTTTAGTTCAGTAATGACTATCGTGAAGCTAATGCATCGAGTTTACTGGTTCAGGAGTGGCTCCAACGGCACGGTCCGTTTGACGCTGTAGTCGACGGTGCAAACGTCGGCCTTGCTAATCAACACACATTCAGTTTTTCCCAGGTAGAATCGAATTCGAAACAACGACTCCGTTTACGAGACGTGTTTGTTTTAACGTAATTTTGAAGATAACAAGTACACGCATTTGTCCTCTTGTTTATAGATCAAGGGAGTTGTGAATCGATTGCGTGAACTTAGCCCGTCGAAGAAACTGCCTCTTGTTGTGCTACATCAAAATCGAGTCAACGGCGGTCCTGCTCAGTACCCTAACAACAAGAAGTTGTTGGAAAGTTGGAAAAAAGCCGGTGCACTTTATGCTACGCCTGTCGGTTCTAACGATGATTGGTAATTATTTATTAACAAAGCAGTTACTTAGAAAGTAGACGGAATCAAATAACAAGACAGAATCGTATTTTTATGCCGCAGTCTATAGAAAGTTATATTTCATCTCGTAAACTAGCATTCGTTTTCTTACGTAGGTACTGGTTATATGCTGCTGTGAGTTCAAAGTGTTTGCTGGTTACCAACGACGAGATGAGAGACCATTTGTTCAATCTTTTGGGCAATAGCTTTTTCCCTCGATGGAAAGAAAAACATCAGGTAACTACGCTTCCCTTTTCGTATTACTTTAAATATTTAAGAACGAAATATTATAAAAGATGGCTCGGATTTTGGGAAATTACCGAAAATTAGATGTTAGTGGTATCAAAATTGAATCTAATTGGCTGATCGATATCGCGATTCTATCCACGAATGGCAGGTCCGATTAAAACCTTCTAGTGATGGTATCAGATTGCACATGCCACCGCCTTATTCAATTGTAATCCAGGTCGATTTTTTTTGCCTATGAAATCAAACTTTTTTTTTCTTGATCAATTGGAAATTTATATGTGAAGCTTCATTACTAAAAGCTCCGATTATTGCAATTGCAGGAGTCGGAACAAGGCAGCTGGCATATACCGACTGTCACAGAAGACGATCTCGAGACTCCAAGGCAATGGCTTTGTGCGACGAGGGCGAGGAATTCCATGCCAACACCTTAACAAGTAAGATTGAGATAAATCATATGCAAACGGAGGCTGTGTCTTTCGTCTTTTTAGGAATCTTTGGTTTATTTCCATTGGGAAAAAAAATATAAATTGTGGTTATTATTTACCTTTTCATCGCGCTCTTTTTGTAACCATAGCATAATTAGATGAAGCGCGCAAAATGCGAGAGGTATTTTTTGTAGTTTAATCCCGGCATTTTTTGTGCCGAATTCTGCACAAATCTATGTATGCACACCAAGACAAACAAATAAGCATCAGCTAAATATCGCAGATTAGTTACTTAAAATTCATTTGTTCACGAACAGAATCTTTTTTTCGATCCTTTTATCCTGTTTCTTCCATTGGTGTTTCATGCTTGTGTCTGTTAAAAATATGATTTTCGAATTCTGTCAAATATACGTGCGAGTAATTTTGCTATTAATGTCGAGTTACACACGATGAAATTTCCTTTTATCCGATCAGTAGTGCTGCATTATATATACTTAAATCTTCATGATTTTACAGAAGAAATTACAGATTGCCATTAAAAAAAAAGGTTCTTAGGTCGATCTTACAAGCTCAATAGCAGAAACTAAATCATCGAATTTGGCTCCGGTAACTTCTTTAACAATCTTATTATCCTTCAATATCTTGAATGTTGGAACAACTTTAATCCCGAGTTCCTTCGCCAGCGGCTGTCGTCAACAAATCGTAACACTAAATCAGATCACAACCCTTAAAATAGTAAAACTTCTGAACGAGTAGAAGTTGGTGATTGTGAGTAAAACTTTTGAATAATTGCTTATTTCTAAAAGTCGGGATTTATGCACTCGATCTAATAAGTTGATGTGTTTGCAACACAATTTTTTAAAAATATCTCTCAAAGTGTTCTTTAAACTGGAGTTAAATAAAAATAGCAAGGCACAATAATGCATTTTTAAGTTTCGAAAATTCGATAAAATAATTTATTTTAAGATAAAACAAAAGCTAAATTTGCAAATTCTCAAATAAATTATGAGGTAAAAAAAGCCTAATATTCAAAGAATTTTATAAGTTACCTTGTTATCTTGGTTGCAGTCCAGCTTTAAGAACAAAACGTCGTCGTATTTCTGAGAGAGTTCTTTATATCTTGGAGCAATGATCTTGCAAGGACCACACCTGCAAGTTTCAAATCGAATAGATTTATTATTTGTTTTTTTTTTCAATTAATTAGGTAGCTATTAACAATTTGACATTGAAATTTGAAATTAATGTTAATTATTTACCAAATCCCCAATTGAATTACTTTAAAAAAAAATTGACAGAGAGAGAATAAACTCACCACTGGGTGTACATGTCGAGGACGACGGTCTTAGTGCCGGCGGCTGCCACAATCGGCCAAAATGTGTCCTTGTCCACCTCCGTCACTTGGCCAATTTCCGCCACCGCCGCGGCGGCGGCGGCGTCCTGACTGGCCGTGATCCGGAATCCGGCGCTCAGCCGTCTGTCTTTCGTCCTCAGATTCAGCCCGGCGTAATCAGCTGCGACGCAGACAATGGTGCGCTGCCTCGCGGCGGCGATAATCCCCTGAGACACAGGATTTTGCAGCACCGAGATCCTTGGAGCTGCACTGTACAGCTGCAACGCCATTGTCGATATCTGTAATTTGTATGTGTGTGTGAATTAATGGTGGTATACTGTGTGAGAGAGAAAGAGGAGAGAGAGAGAGAGAGATGATGATGAGAGAGAGGCTGGGATTTGAGTGGCATGGGGAAGCTGCTGAGCGACCGAACTGGATATTTAGTTTAGGGGATGAAATGACCAAATTACCCTCTAAACTTTTTTATTTTGTCAACTTATTGAATGGTTTTGTGATTTTAACCTAATTCAATAAAGTGGTTATTAATTTATGACTCAAAAATATTGATTAATTCACCATATTCTCGTATAATAACTTGTAAATTATACGAGGGACGTAAACCACACTAGACTAGTTATGTGTGTGAAAAACTCGACCTAACGACCGTTGATAAAGAGATTCGAACTTGGAAAAAATACAGGTTTTGTTCCTTAAGTTTGAATCATTTTAAATTTGGCCCCCCATGTTCACAACAATCACATTTGATCCCTGATGTTGCGAAAAAATCAACATTTTTAGTCATTTCCGTCAGTTTCCTGTTAAAACTAAATGATTCAAGCGTGTGCAGGTCACTGCCTTAACTGACAGACTAACGGTAAATTGACAGAAATGACAAAAAATGTTAAATTATTGGAACATGAGGGACCAAATGTGTTTTTTGTGAACACGGGTGACCAAATATGAAACATGTGCAAACTTGAGGGGTGAAAACTGTAATTTCCCCCTAAAAAGAAAAGAAAAAAGAGAAAAAAGAAAACTATTGTCGACATTATTGGTAATAAGGGTACCAAATTTACAACAAACAATTAAATTTGTACCCACTTATGAAATTAATTTCACTAACACGTGTCAGCACACGATTGGCCTCGAGCGCGCTAAAAATCACACTCTACGGGGCCTACAATTCCACCTTCAACCAATAGATCTGCGCCACTTCAAATCAATGTACAACCTCCACAGCACAAGGTACAACTCAAGCCGAAAGCTATCACCAATGTGGGCCCCACTCGATAGTGTTCCATATATAAGCGGCACCCTCAGATCCAAAACGACGCCGTCGATCTACACAGTCACAGTTGTACTGTTGTCTTTTTTGTCTTGCACCACTCTTTGGTTCCATCGCCGCTGCTCCACCACTACTCTCCTCCGGCGGATTCCCCAAACTCACACACACTATACACACAGTAGCTATATCTTTTTTTTTTTTCTTTTCGAAGTAGTTATTTATTGATCTCTATCTGCTCTTTGTTTGTGTTGTCTGTTGATTTATTGTCTTCGTTTTTTTCTCTTGGGATTTGAGTTTGAGAGCAATGGCGGCGGCGTTTGGAGCAGCAAATGCATCCGCGGCGGCGGTGGCGGCCTCCTTGACGGAGAATTCACTTAAATCCTCCACTTATTTACCGATTTGCCACCGCAATTTCCTCAACGGACCCCATCCGAACAAGGTGTCCTTTCGCCTCTCTGTCAAGCCCAAGCTCCGATTTTCTTCCAAGGTACAATTCAGCCATCTGATTCCATAGGTTTTTTATCTTCTTCTGTTGTTCTTCTTTTAATTTAATAAAATTAGCTTCGTTTTAGAATGTGTGGGGGGACTGATCATATTGGCAAATGTGAAAAGTGTGCTCGTGGATTTATTCGGTGATTATATGTATGTATTTTGAAGTAATTGATCTTGATGTATACGGAAATCGCACCTCACCTAGAAATCCTGCTAACAATGATTAGGAGGCACTGGTTTTTAGCATAGGATGAATACTTTGATGCTTAAGTTGGATGTAGAAGAGCACTGTATTTGTCTTTTTAGTATGTATATTATCGATATCTTCTTTTTTAAACAGTTTCCTCGATATTGTTTCTATCCAGAGAAAGAATTTCATGTTACTTCCAACTTTTCGTTCCGGGTTGCCAAGGCCTGACTGTAGCAAACGAATTTTACTGGTTTTCCTATTGCTTAATTGGCTTTTATGTATTCTCATTTCATCATATGGCTTTGCATTTTGTAGGGTTTGCAGTCGGGCTCGAACTGTTCTACTGTGGTAAGAGCTCAACTAAACGAGGTAAGGTTTTCCCCGTGGATTTTATTTGAAGAACTCTTTTCAAATTTCCGTTCCTTCGTGGAAACCCTTCTGGAGCCATCTGTTGAATTAAAGGTTGCTGTGGATGGATCGCCAAAAGCTGCTGCATCAACTACTGTACAATCAGAGGGGTCACCGGTCGAAGCCAAGAGTATCAAGTCGTCAAATGAGCTTCCTCCGTCTGCTGCATTGAGATCCGAAGAATCAATATCCGAATTTATTAGTCAAGTTTCAAGTCTCGTCAAGTACGTATTTTAATATGATTCCCTATGAGTGAGTTCCTCTTTCGCCTTTTAACTGAAATAACGAGGTTAAATACCCTTTTCATAGGTTGGTTGATTCTAAGGATATCAAGGAACTGCATTTGAAACAATTTGACTGTGAAATATTGATACGTAAAAAGGAGGCCTTATCTCCACCTGCTGCTCCCCCCGTTACATATTATCAGTCTCAACCTCAGCCTGCAGCTCTACCGCCAGTCTATGCACCATCTCCAGTGGTGCCGACTGCTGCAGTTTCTCTTGCAGCAACACCTGCTCCTCCTAAAGCTCAACCATCCAAGTCATCTCATCCGCCTTTTAAGTGTCCCATGGCAGGAACCTTATATCGTAGTCCAGCACCTGGTGAACCACCATTTGTGAAGGTAAACTGGAAGGATTGTGATGTCTGTCATCTATAATGTAAACATAGTTTTATTTGTTTCTACTACAAATTATTAGTACCGATATTCTATGAAGATATCATTTATTTTTGTAACAGCTTAGATATACATGGATCTAATGTATGAATAAAGTAGCCAAAGTTAAGTCATACTCTTTCTCTCTCTTTCATTTTGACTAATGCAATTTTTTTGCAGATTGGAGATAAAGTACAAAAGGGACAGGTTCTATGCATCATCGAGGCCATGAAATTGATGAATGAAATAGAAGTAAGCAGTAATTTTTTTTTCTCTGTACCCCTTTATTTTTCCTTTACTGTTTGAAAGTTGTAATAAACTGATTACCTTTTGGTCTTTGCAAAAGGCGCTAGCATTAACTGCTTGTAAATCGATATCTAAACATGTTAATAGTCGGGAAATATCCGTATAAGCGCATTATTCTGCAGTATCCACTGCAAATTTGATAGTATTGATTAGTGCACAACTTGCTTATCTCTCTATTGTTGCGTAAATGAACTCTTTGCAGGCTGATCAATCTGGAACATTAGTTGAGATTCTCGGGGAAGATGGCAAGCCAGTCAGTATTGACACAGTGAGTTCTCTTTAGATTAATGAATAATCATGCTAATTAAGTAAGGTCTTGTTCAGTTGTATTAGTCAAATTAATTTGAATGGATTGGATTATATTAAGTCCCAATTGACAAACTAATTGTTTAGGTGGTACGACATTCGTTTCTTTATATTAGATCTAATATTAAAATTGTTAAAAATCCGGTATTAAATAAAATTTCTCTAGAATGTCCTTTCATTTGTTTCCTTACTTTATTCTTTTTACTGTCGACAGCCTCTTTTTGTGATTGAGCCATAGAGCAGACTGAAAAGGTACGAGGGAGTAGGAAGGTTGTTCATCGTAAAATCTTTGTCATCAGACGCGGTATTAATTTGAACATGCGGTGATTTTGTTTTACTTGGCTCATCGAACTAAATGAGCCTTTCGATAATTCTTTTTTGGCATCTAATTTGGAACTACTTTTCGATATATTTATCAAGATTTGTTTTAATTATAATGTGTGCGTGTATTGTAAGACAGATCACTCCATTTTGTCGTGTTCGTGATTGAATGTACTCTGTTAAAAGTCTGATTCCAGTGAGAATGTTATATATGGTTCATCGATGATCTTTGTTTCTTGACTTCTTTGTGTTGAAAATATATTTTAAAGTCGTGGTTTGCAAAATGCTTAAAAAACATGTTTTGAACAAAAAGTTACTTGACACGTTTTTGCTTTTGTTGCAACGACAACTTTTAAAGTCGAGTTTTCCGACGTTTACAATAGTTTATTTTTTTAGAAAAATCTAATTACAGGCCAATAATTATGAACTATTATCAAACCATTTATATATTAAAAAAAAACAAAAAACAAGTATTGTTAATCCCGTGAAATATAAATTAGAGACTTGTGCAGAAATTCAAAAAGAAGATATACCTAAAAGAATAGAGAAGTTGAGAGATAGTTATCTTAGAGTGCCACAATTGAGATATAATGTACACGTTTCCTAATATCGCAACGCCTCCACCACCACCACCACCGCTGCCGCCACCGTGCATAAAAGTATTATAGACAGAATAAAGTACTCATCTCTTTTGAAAATCCTGAATCTCCAAGCTTTGCCCAGAAAGGTGTAGAGTGCTCAACACATATATATGTATGTATATATATCAAGAAAATG
>NW_012193101.1:1492402-1550409 GCF_000504015.1 Erythranthe guttata
CAAGAGAATATATATACACGAAAGTACCTTAGGTGTTTCGCGGAGAGTTGTTTCTTCAAGTCGGCAAGATCATCATCAACTGAAGAAGTCTCTAGTAAAGCAAACTGCCAAAAAAAGGAAAAAAAAAAAAAACGAGAAATGCAATCACGGTTTTTATGTGATGAAGGTCATGCCTTGGTTCAGAAAAGATTGTTTAAACGGGCGATGGACTAAATTCATTGGCTCCACCCACAGACATACTGTCATGCAACATAAGAGGAAATAGATGAATGGAAAATAAGGATCTCAAGGGTTGGCTAAAGTCGAGCGGTTATATTATAGCTGCTAATCATAGAACTAGCAACTCGACAAAACAAATACAGCGACGAAAGCAATAGAACTAAAATTGTTGAGTCTCAGATAACTAGAGCACATCTAAGTACCTTTCCTTCAAGTTCATCACTGCTCAGTTGATTAATCGCATCCGCCTGAGATTCCATCGCCAAAACTGTCAAGAAGAACATGGATAATCTTTAAGGTAACTTGCGTCATACAAATCACTACTGGAGTTACATTTTTGTTATCATATTATACATGAGCTATTAAAGAATGAGATGCAAGATTGATATCACTGAAATTTCTACATATATTAAGGATGAAGACTACAGTATTATCTCGTATGTGCGCATGAGTTTGCGTATGTGTTTTTGGTGGCTATCTACCTCGACCGCTAAAGGAGGTGGTTAAGGTGCAATTATTGTGTTTCAGTGCAAGGTTTAAACAATAGTAATCTATTTATGAACATGATATTCTAAAACTCCACATAAGATACGGGACAATTTGGAACAAATATAACAGAGCTCGATTGAAAGCTTGTATTGCAACGGGACAATTTGGAACAAATATAATAGAGCTCGGTTGAAAGCTTGTATTGCAACAAAAGGCATAACTTTGATGATCTTACCTTTTTCTTCCATCTTCTCAAAAGCAGACAGAGCACTGCTTGTATTCACATTACCCAACATCTCACTCACTTTTGTCGCAGTCCTGAAGAAAATACAGCCGGTTACAACCAATACGAGTAAATTGCCAAGGAGAATTGACGAAAAAAGTAGTAACAAAGGGCAAGAACGGACTTAGCAGATTGTGCTCGTGCTTTCAGGGTATCTTTTTTAGACCTAGCTTCTTGTATTTTGCTTTCCAACAACTGTCAAACAAGATAGAATGGATAATAAGACCAAATTTTACAGGTTGCTGCATGATAATCAGAATGATGATTTTCTAATGTAGATAGTTTATTATATATCAAAAGAAAGGAAAGAAATAGCTAAGAAAAACCAGGTTACTATAAGAAATGCATTAATACGGCCGCGTGATGCATATGTGCCTGACTAAGCAAATGCATTGTATTTCTGAAATATAAACTGAAAAAGGAAAATAATTGTAACATTTTGTACGGTAACTCACCCTTGTATTGGAGACAAGGTTATCAACAACACTTTTCTGCTGATCAAGCTGATTTTTCAAAGCACTTGCATTATCCTGCAAGTTTTGTAAAACGTGAATCAATAAAGAAAACATTGGTGGTGACATAAGGAAATCCCTTTTCAGGCATGAATTAGTTCAAAATGTTTGCTCATGCTACCCACTTATTAACTAGAAAAAGCAAACAAGTGGAGGGGAACATAAAAGTGACCGATCAAATTACAATCAAGAAACATCAAACTTGAAGAAAACCTTGTCGAATTTAAAAGGAGTGCTACTTTCCTTGCATGTAGATAATATGCCAAAATTCTACTTTTGGAGTAACGTATACCATGTTGTCTTGTATAAGTTGTTTAGTAGGAATATAACACATATTCACCATGCTACTCATTGAACCCAGACTCAAGATGTAATATCTCTGCTTTACTGGATAAATTAACATGGTACTTTAATATTGTTTGAATAAATTATTGATATATTCACAAAGTAAAAAAATATATCTTTGGATTAACTCGGTCACTGTAGTATTAAGTTCACACAGATCCACTTTTAGGCAAAAATCCGAACCGAACACAACAAAATGCATTATGAAACAACTTTTGAAAAGATGCTTCTCGATTTTTATCAGTAACTAAACTCATCAGAAAAAGGTTGCATAATTTTCATCGTCTAACTAATTTAAGGTCCTTACAGCATAAGATTTTCTACGCTTAAGAGCTTCACGAGCAAGGTCCTCCTCGCCCTTTCCAAGAGCAAGTTGCGCTCTACGATACCTGTGATTAAACTAAAGCTTAGGTCACAGCTTCAAGGAAATGGAAGGGATTAAAATAATAGATATATATTTGATGACACTTGCCAATCTTCAGAAGCTTGTTGTGCAGATTTGTATTTGTTCTCCAACTGCTTCTGAGAAGCCAAAACCTGCAAAACAATATTTATAGTAATAATTTACCTTCCTCCATTATAGCTCTTCTAAGAATTGCAGGCTTTTTCGGTTATAGTTAAATGACTGGCTAAATTTATCCCCCAATTGATGTCTATCACTCTGAGTGAAACTCGCTCAATCCAAACCTTCCTAATTCCATAGCCATATTTATGATTATAATCTATACAATAGCTAAAATGTCATTAGAAGTTTAACAGGTACACGGTCAAACTGTTCATCTTTTGGTCTAATTACAAAACTATCCTTTCATCCTATGAATAACAGCCTTTGAGATAACACTCCCCATGTACAACATAACATTTTAGTAAATACAGCAAAATAAGATCGAGTCCCACTTCCTTCTAAAAGGATTTAATTCATAGAGGAAACAAAAGAGTAGCGACGGGGAAGAAATAATGGCATGACGTACTTGAGCTGTAGCTTGACGCATCTTGATTAAATCGTCGTTCATTTCAATAACAGTCTGTTCCAATATTTTCTCTGGGTCCTCAAAGGTGCTGATCAGAGCATTTGCATACGACTACACTTAAAAGATATAAAACATGGTTACTAACATTTTGTTGGTTTATCAATGAAGCCAATAGTGCTAAAAGAACTCAAAAATGCTAAATAACCTTAACAACTCTAGCAAATCGATCAAACAGGTTCATTTGAGTACCAAGAGCGCCACCTCCATGACTATTGCATCGTGACCTAGTGGAATAAGATAACCGTATCCCTGTATATTTTGGAGCGCCAACTGAAAAAAATGAAAACACAAGTGATCCATTATTAAAGAGCAAAAATAGAAGCAGACCACTTACACATATCAAGTATAAGCACTTCAGCAACAGGTCCAGCAGTTGCATATAAAATAATTTAGACTTTCAAACGAGACTCATGATTTTATTATGTTCATTCACAATTCACATCATATATAACATACAGCAACTTAAATCAAAACACGCAACAGGAATCAAAAGAAGTACTCGAAACTACGGAGTGTACCAAACTTGCTGTCAATGAAAAATAACCAGAAACGTTGTTTGATAAATCGAACACCAAAATCAGATTGGATCAGATCAGAAAGTTCCTCGTAAAAAAAAACCTTCAACTATCCACAGGTATTCTGCTGGCCAGTTTCATACTTTCTATGCTACGATATATAATTCCGACCGAACCAGGCATTACGGGACTATGATATCTTTTATACTAATAAGAGAAGCTGCTTGCATATAACACACTGTGCATCTAGACATAAGGGGGAAAAGGAAAAAAAAAACAATATCAAAATTACCATCTTATGCTACTTGAAACAAACAATTTCACAACAAACATTTCCAGTAAACAACCTAGGTAAAATGAAAACCAACAACAAAACAGATGAAAGCCACAAAAAATCATGTAAACAGTACCGTACGCTGAAAATGTTGTACACTCAATCATCAAAACCAGAAAATAGATAGGTAATTCAGTATAAATTACCTCCATGGCCAAAAAAGGAAGGTCGGAAGGGATGCGCTTTGACAATAATAACCCCTCTATTGCACGACGGTGTAGAGGGGGTAACCGTAGAGGAAGTTATCCCTGCCATTGGAGCTCTTACTGCTGCCATTACCATCAATCAATTGCAGTTATCTTCTTCACTGATTCAGAGTCGGCTGCTCGTACGGAGATAGTAGTGTTAGAATCGAATGGAAAATGGGAGAACAGAGCTTCGTGAATCAATTTGACTATGGCGAAATTATTCAGTGCAGGAATCTATTATGTATATTTTTCGTTTTTATTTTTCCCTTTTTTGTTTGTGGTTTAAAGAAGAGCGAGGATCAGATTTTAATTTTCTTTTTTTTCTTTTTCATTTTTCCTTTTTCTAACTTTGTTTTTATTATAGGGTAAATTACAAACAAATCCCTGAATTTTGGTTAAATAACGAAAAATGCCCACACCTATCCGTAATTACTAAAATCCCCCTCCGATTTACTGTTAACAGAAAACGTGTATAGTTTATTATACCTTATGTTAAACAGGTGAGAAATAAAAGAAGATACCCGAAACTGTGTAAAGTCGATTCCTAAGTCACACTATAGGGGATTGGTGGTGTAAGACGGAGACAACATAAAGGGTATTTCGGTAATTACGAATAGGTGAAAGTGATTTTAGTAATTTAACCTAACTTCATGAAGTTTTTGTAATTCACCCTTTATTATATATTGTAATTTATTGGATCGATTGAATTATTTATTGGGCCAACCCATTCCAATAGTTTGGACTTCGCACTCGAGAACACTTGCTGGATACTTTATGGACCATTTTGAAATTTCTAAAAAGTTAGAAAAATGTTTGAAGAGCAGCAACTTTCCAATTTCTTTTTGTTGTTTCCTAAATCATTTACATGATTTAATGATTTACTGCAAATTGATAGTAAATAATAATACTTATTTTGAATATGGTTGTATGGAAATATATAAAAAAAAAAATATATATGTAAATAAAATCTTATATATATTTATATAATATATTTATAAATATACCCATATACTTTTTATATTTATACGTTTCCCCTAAATTTATGTATCACCATTTTTGTGACACGTCGTTTCCCCTTTTCCATGTCCGTGCTACATAGAGGTGTTAGCTAGTACCTATTTCTTGACTAGTGTTTAAACTTAATTTCATCATAATAACTAACTCCATACATAATTTTATTCATTTTTATAGAGAAAAAACACACATTTTTCTCCTACTTCAAGATATTTTTTAGTAATAACTTTGTCCTTGAATTATTTTAAATGTTTTTTTTCTTACAACATCACAACAGAATTCCATCAGTTTACATTGCAAATAAATAAATAAAAAAAAAACCATTTTAACATGATATATTTTTCTCGTACACAATCCTATTTTTCATTTACAGAATTCCAAGGTGCACACTACACCTTTTTACAGATGGGAGAGAGAGTGCATGTTAACTATTATACAACTGCAGCCATCAGAAAAAAAACACTCATAGAAATGAAAAACATACATATATATATATATATATATATATATATATATATATATATATATCCTGTAGTCCCCCGTCGTTTACACAATTACAACATTTGCCCCGATATATATGAGGGAAGGGCCGGCAATCAAATGTATCAGATTATTTTGTTTGATACTCACGAAACAGCTCTCGGTTCTTGGTTCGTAAAACGTGTCCTCACAAATTCTCCCGATTGACTCTGCAAAAGGAAAAGATAAACACTTAAGGTCACCACTGTGGATTCCATACATAAGGAAACGACCAAGTAAAGCTCTGCAGGCGATTGAATACGATAATAGCAACATCGATAACCGATAAAAGGAAACGAAAAATAATGCGATATAACAAATGTGCGCCCGAGCATAGTTGCTGTCTCGTATTTTACTCCTATAGTAGTTGTCTCTCTTTTAAGTTGTTGGCTGCCGCATATCCTAAACACTGCCTCGTTTCCGGTTTGTTTTTCGCTATCGCGTAGAAAAGCTCGTCTTTTATCGAAAAATCTAATCTATCTCACTTAGCCCACTTATTTTTGACATAGTATATTCCAATTAGTACCTCTCCCTCCCTCTCTTTCTCTATGTCTCTCCCTCTCTCTCTTCGTGTATCCCCTAAAAGAATTGCACCGGTCATCATTCGACTCTGTCGGAGCTCATCCAATTACTAAATATTCTTGAATGTAATCCAAGATTTGAATAAACTACCGAGAAATACCCGTTACACACCTTGTCGAAAGCTAATAGGCTACATAAAACACGTTGAATGCTGACGAATTTCGCTCTGGTGTACAATTGATTAAACAAGAACAAGTACTCAAACACATATCAAAATTGAAGCGATGGCTATTCGAGTTTTTAAATTTCCTTATAATAATATCTCCATTGATCGTAAATCGTAAATCGAGACACGAGTTTCATAAGAAAATAAAAACGAAATAAAACATTTTCAATAATTACTAACCTCAGCAATCCGAACACGGCCATCATCAAGCAAAACGACGTCGTTTCCGCCACCAGCATCACCATCGGCATCCTCCACGGCGTTGCATTCCTTGGGCGTCTCGAAATAGGACAGCGAAAACTGCTTCGAAACCACGCCGACGTCGAAGTAAATCAAACCGGAGCTCGGAATATCGACCTGCACGCCTTTCACGGGGAGCCACAGAAACAGCTCCTGGGTGGAAACCCCCGACAAATTAGCGATCCTCCCGTAATTCACGCTGCCGGAGATGTCGCGCTCGTACCTCACGCGCGTCTCGAAGTTGGCGTCGCAGGGGGAAGGAGAGGAGAGCAAGCGGAGGCGGAAGGCGCCGGAGGTAGGGTCGATTGAGAAATCGGAGATGCCCTTGGGGAAGAGGCCAATTGGCAGACCGTTGGAGCTGAGGACGTCGTAAAACGACGCCGCCGGGGAGGATTGGGAATTTTCGTCCGCTGTGTTGGGAGATAATGATGCGAAGAATATGAGCATTGCGATCGTCGTCGTTTGATTCTGCAAAGCCATTTTTTTCAGAGAGTTCTGCGTGGGAAGGAGAGATTTGTACGGGGAACAATTTTATTTCGTAGGGGTTTAGAGAGAGAGAGAGAGAGAGAGGAGTTTCTTCTACGATGAAGAGAGAGAAAGGGTGACTAATATCACCGGCCTGGCCATATATTTCGATGTGGTGTATTTTTTTTATTATTTTTTTGGGTAAATTACACCCACATCCCTGAGGTATGCTTAAATAACTTTAAGGTCCCTGTGTTATCGATAATTACACTGACCCCCTTGAAACGTAGTTATAAACTCTAATGGGATAATGCATTGGATACGTTATTACGATAGCGTTCTAACGGACTATTGGTTTCAGGAAGTGGTGGAGACAACAAAAAGTTATGAGTAATTTAAGAAATATTGGGGGAGCCATGTCACCCTATAACTCCCCATAACTCTATGTTATCTCCACCAGTAGCTAAAAGTAATAGTCTATTAGAACTCTATCGGAATAATATATCCAATGCATTATCCCATTAGAGTTTCTAACTACGTTTTAGGGGGTAAGTATAATTATCGATACCACATGGACCTTAAAGTTATTTAAGCATACATCAGGGGTGTGGGTGTTATTTACCCTATATTTTTTTTAGAGTACTACTTTAAGAAAATGATTTGAGAATTCGTGTATATTACAATATTAATAGTAAAATCTACTTTATAAATTTGACTTTACGATGAGTGTGGTCGTAATGAATTGAGAAAGGAATTATTTTCGAAGAAAAAAATTGAGACAAGTTTGATCTAGCGATCGTTGGTAAGGAGAATCGAATTTTGGTCAATTGACACAAGTTCACTTGTTCTAACCGTTAGCCTATCTCTTGAGGGACACGTTAACATTTTTCAGAATTTTAAAATGATAGCATAGCTAACGTACATTGAGAAATGCATGACATGACAGTTTCAATTTTACTAATACTATTTTATTTTCGGACGTGATTTTGACCATTTTTTTCGTTTCAGTAAAATAAAAAAAATGAAAACTGCATTTCTTTGAATTAACTTTTCTAATCCAACTTGAATCAGTTAGATTGGATATTTGGTAACAAAGATGCATGTATATCTTTCTGACCTAACATCTGATCTTGGTGATTCGTGTTCAATTAGAAAGTTAATTGAAAGAACTGCAAGTTCTTATTTTTGAGTTTTGCCAAATTCAATCTTCAAAATGGTCAAAATCACGTTTAAAGTCAACAAAATTATTAAAACTGAATTGACATTTATCACCTCCCTCAATTTTGCCTATTGATTGATGTCATACAATTTTGCCTCCATGCTATTAAGTATTTATAATGCAAAACAGAAAATACAGATACTAATTTCATGAACATAATAAAATTCACATTTTGACCAAAAAAAAGAAAAGAAAAGAATGAATTTGTTTTGTCAAAACCTGCAAAAATGAGTCCAAGTTTTACCATTCAAGTTCAGAATACACGGTGGCTGTCGTCCTTCAATCTCTTCCATTCTTTCTCAAAGCTGTTGCAACAACTGCTTTAAAGAGTTTTCACAAAACCCAAAATTTTCGAGTCAAAACGAAAACAGAACAATTGGTCATAACACCATGTAGTTCAAGCAAATGGAGCTAAGCAATCCCGCATCAAATAAATCCCTACAGTTTTCGCAGAATTTAACATAGAGACAACATCCATTTCACTCACTACCGAATTCGGAATTCATTTTAAGCCAAATTAAATCAAATCTTCCTAGTTACCATCAGCCTTCATAAACAGAAGATACAAACTTCAGTTCCATTCCCTATATGAAATATCGATTGTCCAGCTAGTAACGATCATAACGCCTGGTAAAATAACGGAAGGAAAAAAAAAAAAAAAATAAAGGCATGTCAGGATTTTCATATAATAAATAATAATTACAAAAACAACTTGTAATATATAAGGTTTTAATCATTTAGTCATCTTAGTTATGTACCAGAGTTCAATAGTCTTAATAAATATAATAATTAAGGATATATTTCAAGTAACCAAGAGAATGTAAGATATAGATGGATACAAAACCTGTGGCGGTCATAGTCCCTAGTGCGATCTCTTGAGCGGGATCGAGATCTCCGGTGACTTCTAGAATCATAGCTGCGGGAATATTCTCTATCTCTTTCACGCTCTCGTTCGTAGTCACGGTCATAATGCCTGTCCCGA
The DNA here is from genome assembly GCF_000504015.1 of Erythranthe guttata. Next base: position 1,501,506 of record NW_012193101.1, read on the forward strand.
TCTCTGCTCCTACGGTCAATATCTCTTCCATGTTCACGGCTATCACCTCTATCTCGATCCTTGCTAGATTCTCTCTCACGGCTTATCCGATCTCTTGACCTGAATAAACTAACAAGTTAATTCAAACGCACCACTAGAAAGCTAAGAGAGGAAAACGTGCTTGCGTTTTTTTTAACAGGAATTTTATATCAACCTTCTCTCTTCTTCATAGGCTTTGCGTTTCTTGTCTCTCTCTTCCTGGCAATGATCAAATAAAAAAAAATGCATTTGGTACAACATAATCAAATTTCTTTAGGTAGATATAGAAAATAGTACCAGGTGAACTGAAAGCACAGAAATATATGGTGCGTATATAACTTCACTGCCTTTTCATCAAAACTCGGTATAACTTGGTCAAAAAGAGTAAAATTGTCAAGTAAACACCTTTCTCTATATCCATTGCCAATCTACTGTACATGCTCCACACTCCAACGCTTAACCCAAGCAAATGAAGTTGAATCAACAATAGAGTGCGAGCTTAGCTTATACAGCAGTGGCTATTACCTTTGATTGCATCATATTTGAATAGTGGAATTTGGCTTGTTTGGACTGAGTCTAGTGGGTCGCTTGGTCACGACTCAATATTGCATAGACAGCTACTGAATTTGTAGATGCAATAAGAAAAGGATAAAAAAAAAAAGACTACCACCAAACTGAAAGAGGAGTCATGCTAAATGGTACAGCCAGTCAAAGAAGACCGAAAATGGAATCTCATAAACCCGTACTCAATAAAGATACCCTCATCTCCACTAGTTCGATAGTAAGTGAAAAATGGGTACGGGTACCAAAGTACCTCATTTAATTTACTTTTGGGTTCAGAAACAAACCAAGCTAAGCTGCAGCTTAGTAAAGCTAAGTAGACCTCATTTTACCAAACTACATTCTTCGAATTTTCAAACCTTGTTCGTGTGATGAGTTTAATCAACACTAGTTGGTTTATGATTACTTCAGAAAACTTCAAAGAGCATACCAACAATACCCAAACTGATGATTACCTGAAACAACTCAGCTCCGTGTTTCCTAATATCTCAAACATGTCGCAAATGTACACAATAATTCAGCAATTTATGTAATTGAGGGCTCTTCTACTAGGATAGAAAAACTCACAGAGACAAGTAAACTGAGAATCTCTATAGAAGAAATTGAAAGATTATAGCAGCACCTGAAGCAAAATATTTACAGTGCCAACTTAGGTGTTGATGCATGATCTTTTGGACAGAGCAAAAAAAAAAAGCCACTAAGTATTAGAATGGAAAATATACTTTTACGCTCGATAAAAGGAGAAAGGGGTTAGAATATATTGCTCAAACGTGCAAAAATATGAGCATATATGTTCCACCTTAAGAAGTTGAAGCACTTCTTAACATGCAAAGAAATCATCTTAAACTCATGAAAGAAAAAAGTTGAGTGAAACAGAGAGAGTAACAGATTGTGTAGGCATACCTGAAGGTCAGCTAACTTTTCACGGATCAGCATATAGCCTAAGTGGAGCTTTCCACCAAAGTGATCTGCTAATCGGCGATCACTGAAAACCACATAGGCAAAACCCCTTGTCATAACAATCTTAAAGGACTTATATCATGAAGGAATTGTAATATAGGAGCCTGGTAAATTTTCTAGCAACATCAACAAACATAAACAGGAAATAACGCACATTCTTTAGCTGGAAAAGTTATCCTCGTAAAACTGGGCCCAAAAGCCTGCTGGTGACAAGGAGGTGTAATCCCATGTCAAAGAATGTAGTACACAAAACTCTTACTACTACTTTCTCATTATTTACCAGGAAGAAATTCTTCTAACTACAAGGCTAGCAAACATTTACCTGTCATAAACACTCAAGAATGCACCACAAATGTCACAGACACGAAGCTTTTGGTCAGTCTGCAAGCAAGCAAAAAAACCATATAAGAATAGTGGTTATCTTATCCCAACCAGCTGTTCCTTATCATATTCAGAACGACGGTTCTGTCATAACAGTACGCAAGATTAACTTGAAATGCTTCACATAGAAAAAGAAAAATGATGTCATACTTGCAGCTCTACAATTCTAAAGACTTTCGCTCCTTTTGTTTTTAAAACTTGTGTTTGTAATTCAATTCTAGAATTCAAATTTGAAATTCCTAGACATAATTTTGACGCTACGGTAAAAAAAAGGTCTCCGCTGAAGTACATACAAAAATTAATTTATCACAAATTCTTGTATTTCTTCAGATACTTGAGACATGATTTGCCTATTATAGTACATAATGTCTCCTCTCAACCTACAACCCAAAATACAAACAAAAATTACTTCTTTCTCAAATTATTTTCCTAAAATACCTCGACTCCCCAAATGAAATGGAAATGGTCCTTGAAAATATTTCAAAATTTAGCCATAAGCACTCCAAAACAGACTCATATCAAGTTACAGGTAGTTCCATCAAATTTGCTACGAGACAAAATCTTGTCCAAGAAATAACTAACCAAACACACAAGAAAACTACAACTGGCAGGCGGCAGCAACAAATTAATAAATCTAAATTGCAAGACTAGCAAGACAGCCGACTTACGATTCGCACATCAGCAGCAGTGTACTTAGAGGAATCCAGCACAGGTTCCTGTCGGGCTGGCAGCTGGATCAAATGAAAGTAACGGTTAATCTAATTAAAGTACAAGGTGTATGATTTCCAAGAACGATATAATAGAGTAATGGCTGAGAATGACTATGCACACATGATGAGTGACATGCTAACTGAAATATAACGAACCTTTTTGAGTGCTTCAGCCTCTTCCAATGCTTTCTGTGCTTCATCTACCATTCCTTGTTCACCTAATTAATACACATAAGGGAAACATAACCAAGATAGTCAACACCCACAAAGGTAGCATTACTTGACATTTTTACATCTAGCTAATATCCATTTTGGATAGCTACATTATGATGTTCAAAACCCAAAGGACTCTTCGACTCTAGGTACATCCAGCCTTTTATCCATACAAACAGTATTTTAAAAATCTTGAAAATACTCTAAAAACAATACGTACAAATATTCATTATTTGACATAGCTTACAAATTCTTTAATGACAAACCACATGCACATCTTACCAAGCTCTTCAGCTTTCTTTAGCTTCTCATTGATCATTTCTTGTATGTGAGGGTCTGAAATAGCTGCTGGCACTGGTGTCAACTGCTGAGCATTTATCAAGGGCTGGGGAAGAGATGCGCGATCTCTGTTGAAAGCATCCAAAAGAAGCGTCGCCTGCCGTTGAACATAATTAAAAGTCTACTTCTATTGCTAACTGTTATATCATTTTCAATGGATATAAAGACTAAAGTAAATGTCTAAAAGAGTTTAAAACCTGCTTGTCTGCTCTTGTAGCTCTTAGTTCGTCAAGCAATTCCAAAGCTCGAATCTTCATGTCTGTATTGCCTTCGAGATCTATAAAGTCAGACAATGTTTAGCAACATCATCAGATGAATGTCCAGAGGTGTGATTGGTTAATTGCTTGAATCACTTATAACTATAACTTGAATGATGAAAGATTTGTCCAACAAGAAAATTGCTCACAAGTCAACCTAAACTATTCATATTATTTCTACCAACAGCCTATCAAGACCTTGAATTACGATACCGATATTAATCACACATCTCACTAACAGACTTACCAGCTTGATCAGCTTCTTTCATCTTTTCTTTTATTTGCTTCGAAATCTCAATAATATCTGGCGCCTGCAATTCCACAATATTTACTACTGCTGTTGAAGTAAAGGGGTAGAACGGGGAAATATTGAAATTTACAAAACTACCTGGGTAACTTCTGATACCGAGATTGCTATAGCTGCTTTAGCATCCTCTTCATCGAGTCTCTTCAAAGCCCTAGAAATTTTACGATCACACTCAACAATAAGTCTGTCTATGTTATCCTCCAAGTCCTTATCGTAATTATCAACATCTTTTGCCTTTGCTTCTTGATATCTGAATTGTGAGTTAAATTATAACAAGGACCAATTCAAGCTGCAAGGTCACATTATAATAGAAGCCTAGTCATCCAACCGCTCCATGCAAGTACATGTTAATGTTGCATGACATTAAGCAGCTGCGGTATTATTGACAAGTTTTGCTAAATATTTTGTGATTTAAAGAAAATCACATGAACATCTGAACAAACCACAGCAGCACAAGTATGTAAATTTATTTTCTTCCTTAGCTACACCTCTATCAAGATGTTTACGGAGTATAACTCACATCTTTTGGGAAGATAAACCTTTTTTTCCAAGTTTTTTTTGCAATTAAAAGAATGCAACTCAGTGCGGATGTTGATTTTGTTCTCCTAATAATCGTATGGAAAAATTTGGCTACTCCCCAAACTAATCCAGTTTTGTAATTCCAAAATTGACTAGACAGATATACCTAATTTCTAAGAACATCTGAAAGTAAATAATAAACTATGTCACAAATATCTCCACATATCCGCCATAGAAAGGATACTCTTTCCTCAGCTGCAATGAATGAATTTTGGGACATGGTCCCTTATCCATTTTCTGCATTAAGAAAAAAAGAACAAATAAAAAAAACAAAAATAAAATGAGGTTATGGAATAAACCGCATAGTCGAACTCGAAAAAAACTTAGTGAAGATCATACACACAACTTTTGAAACCAATCAGCATAATAAATTCAAATTATGTGATGATTAACTCAAAATTGAACAGAACAATCTGCATAGTTATGGAATAAACCGCACAGTCGAACTTCCAAAACTCCGTGAAAATCATACACTCAACTTTTTAAAACTAATCAACATAATAACTTCAAATTACGTGATGATGATTAACTCAAAATTGAACAGAAGAAAGCAACATTGAAAAGTAAAATCAAATCAAACCCTAACATCAATCCGTTGCATGCTTTGCCATTTCTTAAAAATAAAAATAAAAAGGAGCAAGAAAATACAGTAAAATGGAACGAATTAAAAATGCGAAGCCCCACTGGATGAGCGTTGTATAAAACGTACGGTGAGTTGGAAAAGCTCGTGGGGGCAGAGTCCGGCGAGGAAGAGGCGGCACACATCACGATCGTAGTACTTTCGGCTCACCTCCTCAGTATCGCCGTTTCGATTCGCTCCCATCAAAACATCCAGCTGCTTCCTAAGCGCATCCATGGCTTCTTCTTCTGCAGAATTGAATTTCTCTCCTCTCTCTCTCTAGAATCTAAATTGGTCTGCCTCTTTATCACTGATAGGGTTTGGTTTTCGGTAAGAGAAGGATTTAATGTTGGCTGCAGATATTTGCAAGACGAAAATTACTAAGTGCAAGACCTTACTTCATGCAAGACCAAAATATAAATAAATTTACTAAGATAAAGACTGGAAATTACAAATATAACCCCAATAATAATTTAGATATTATTAATTTAAATTAAGTTAATTGCTATTGCAAGACTAAAAAAAAATACAAAAAAAAGAATAAAAAAAAAGAAAAAAGAGAGGGAACCCACTCACCCAACAAAACACCAACATCTTCTTCTTCACCCTCATTTTACACATTTTTTTCCACAAAAAAATCTTCCATATTCTTCAAAACCCTTATCACATAAAACCCTCAAATCTTACTAAAACTTGAAAAGAAGGACATTATGGATACACAAGACATAAATATGGAGGATTCTAAGGTCGAAGAACACAAAGAGGTAAGAAATATTGTACTTTGTGATCGTTTTTCTCGTTTTTCGCACCTCATTTCACGTACAAAAAAATCGACATGTACAGGTCGAAATATCAGCTTTATATCGACACTGCAGTGTCGAAAATGTCAAAATAATTCGACACTCATTAACTGTCGAATTATATTGAAATTATCGACATTCTGGTGTCGATATTAAGCGGATATTTCGACGCCAATGTGTCGAAAATTTTCCAAAAAAACGACAAGTACAGGTCGATTTTTGTAAAACCGCAACTCCTTCAACAATATAATAGTGCTACAATCGAACCCTAGAATCATCAACTATGTTCTAAAACGACTTGAATTCATTATTCTAACAATAAAATCATGTTTATCACATTTATTTCTCAAAAAAAAGTTAATTCAAAAAGTAATTTTTACTTGTTTTTCGTGAGATTGTTGTGGCGGGGTTGGGGCAACAACGGAGTTCAACGGCGACGGGCGACGGCGGTGGACTTCAACGGCGACGGCGACGACGACGGGGCGGCGGGCGACGGGGCGACGAACGGTTTTTTGGTGCAATTGATTTTTTTTGTTTTCTTCAATCTTCCCTCCTCGTTTTGATTTTGTCAATTCAATTTCTTTTTTCTTTTTGTTTTATTAATTTTTTTTTAAATTGGTCTTGCAAAAGAAAATTAATAAAATAATTTTTTTTTTTTTCGTATTTTATTAAGGTTATTATAATCTTTTTATACTGAATTTAATAAAAAAAATTAAATTGGTCTTGCACTAAGTAAATTTCGTCTTGCAAATAGTCGCTGCCTTTAATGTTTCTCCAAGAAAAAAAAAATTAAAAAAAAAAAGGAAAAAAACAGAATTAGGTAAATTCTGTTTGGGCCACTGATATTTATTGGAAATCGCTAATTACTCCCTCAAAAATATAATCTCATAAAAATATATCTTAATATTATGTGTAAATCACCGCAAACTAATGTGGTAATGTCAAATTACGAAAAGAAATTATCATGTTTTGGTATTTACAACCAACCCCTCAATTATGAATCTTCTTACATGTCCACCATTATGGTGTGAAATTCAACATAACTTTTTAGATTCCACGAAATATTCTCTAGTTTGTACTCGTTTTCTTTTGCAAAAATACAGTTTATGATGTACCATAATTTGATATTTATAAGTTCATATCTTATAATCATCTTGTTTCAAAATGTGGAGTTCGAATGAGATAAAACGGATACAAACTGGAGAATATTAAACACAATCTAAAAGGTTTCCATAAATTTGACAATGCAGGAGTAAACGTGTAAGAAAATTCATAGTTGAGGGATGATTGTAATTACGCAAACATGAAGGGATTTTCGTAATTTGGCATTACTTGCAGGGGTGGTCGTATTTATCCTAAAAATATATCTTAATTTTTTATTATTATTTTAATCATTATAATTAGGGGCCTTAAGATATAGGTCCTGGTGATAAAACTTATTAGAACTAAATGACAAGTCCAACTAAACATTTGCTTCACATCCTTTATAAAATTCATTACAAAAATGCCCTTCCACTCACAAATTTAATATTTTATTTGTTCTACATTTAATAGTTTCATTTTGACGTCTAATATTTTTTATTTTTGTTTACAGAAAATATTTTTATCGTTTTCTTTTCTTTCTTCATTTTAGCATGTATACAATATTATAAAATAAAATTATTTTTTTCCTTTTTCTTTTCTACATAAAATTATATTATTATTATAAAAACAAAAGCATGCTTTTCTTTTTCATTTTTTAATCGAATATACATATTTTTATGTAGTAGAGTATAGTATACCACAATATATTATAGTATAGTACTATTGTATACTATGGTATACTATGTTTTACTATGAAGTACTATCAAACCCTAGCCGCCAATAACTCCCAACCGTCACCAACACTCGCAACCAAACGCAACTGCCGCCAAACTCTAGCGGTCAAATGAGCCAAAAAAATGTTTTTTTTTTAACATAAAAAAAAGCTTTCAATAACAGTCGATTCTTCGATTCATAACGCCGTTAGACACTTGTAGACAACTAGAGTCATTTTCAAAACCCTACCTTTGCAATTTAGAACCCTAGCATCGCTAGCAAACGTATACCAGTCGCCGTCGGCCGTCTCGCCGTATACGCAACTAAACGCACACATACCATGAATTCATCATAACCAGCCCTAGCCACCGCTATAAAAACAACGAAAATACATATGCAGGCACACATCTCGCCAACCCCTCCGTGATGCAATCGCCACTTCCCCGGCCAAGGCGAGTCAGGGACATTGACCCGCCGCACAAGGGCATCTGAATTGGCCACCATCGTCCCGTTGCAGATCTATTAAAACATCATATTTAATAATTAAAAAGAAAGAAAAAGAAAGCAAAAGAAAAAAAAAAGTGAATGAGACAGAGGGTGCGAAAATAGAGAAAGAGAGAGAAAGAGAGAGAGAGGGAGAAGATGAGGAGTTGGGCAAATTGGGGCGTGGGGCGTGGAAGTAGAGAAAGGGAGAAAAAGAAGAGAAGAAGAGGAGGTGGGCGGCGGAAGAATAGAGAGGAAGAAGAAGAGAAAAAATAATAGAATGAGAGTAATGTATTTTTTTATTTATTATATTAAGGGTAGTTTTGGGTTTAAAAAAATTAAAAGAATGTGTAACAATTTTTGTTCAGAATTAAGAATTTAATAAAAAAAATCTAATTGGGCTTGTCCCCTAGATCTAATTAGGTTTGGTTTGAGGGGTGTTATGCATATTACCCCTTATAATTATCACTATTAGTAATTTAATGTTGTAAAGTCCATATGCTAAAAAAACTCATTTGAAAGTAATTTTATCTATTTTGTATTTATTTAATCCTTGATAAACATATAATTAATTAAATAATACTTTATTTTGATTTACTTAAGTTTAAATAAATATTATCAATTAACATTAGTAGGATATTTCAATATAATATGATATTTATTAAAATTTACTTTTATAAGTATTTACCCAATTAAATATTTTTTTTAAATAAAGTGTTAGGGAATTAAACAAATTGAAATATAAAATATAGTTATATGTATAAATAATTTTATATTGTATTTTGTTACAAAATCTTATTCATATACTTATTATTAATATGAGATATGCGAGATATTTAGTCAAATATATGTATTATTAAATAAAAAAATAATATTACACTTGAAATAAAAGTGAGTTTATTGAAGTTAGGGGGGGAGGGGGGTATTTGATAGTCTCTTAATAGTTTATGGGCTATTTGATGCAAATAGGTATACTTTAAGGGGGTATTTGATAACTTTCGAAGTCGCAAGGGGTATTTGATATAATAATATAAACCTATTAGAATCTCAATCTTCCCCAACTACATAGTAGTATACGAACCCTCGACTGCACCACCAATCACCACCGGCCGGCGTACACGATGAGAACCAGGTATCCGTTTTTGATCTGCTCGTTGCTCCTTCTGAACCTCTGCCTTTTCATCGCGACGCCGTCGTCTGCTTTCCAGTCCGACGAGCTCCTCCTCGACGACGATGAATTCGGCCTCGAAGGTGGCCGATCTCCCGATCCGTTGACCGTAACCCGACCCGTTTCAACTCAATCGCCAACTCGCAGGCGGTCGTCCGACTCGACGTCGGATCCGGACTCAAAAATCCAGTTCACACTCGAACACGCGTTCGGAGACTCGGATTTCTCACCCGCCGGGACATTCTCCGCTCGACTCAAGACGTCGGCGCACGGCGGCCAGGTATTTGGTAGCATCTCGTGCGTCAATAGTTGTGGCTGTTAATATAGGGTGAATTTGGTTGAAGTTATTTTTTTTGAATTTTTTGGTATAGTAAATTGATTGCAGATGATAGTGATAAAAGTCAATTAATTAATACTAACATATATGCTTTCTGCAAAAAGAATTTGCTGAGTAGAATATTGAATTGTAGTTGTTTTTGTGGTTGTTATTGGGTGGAATTGTTAACGAGACGTGATTATTTAATTATTTACAGACGCTTACGAAGTTGAGGTTCTCGAGGAATGACTTCAGTGAGACGGAGAAGTATAACTTCAAAGTAAATCTCAGTTACAATTACTTTTCTATACAATTTGAATTTGTGACTATAGAATGTGATGGTAATTTTTTGAAATAACATCGCAGAAACTTTTGGAAGGAGACGAGTTCTATAGAATAAGACTACCATCAAATGTGTTAACCGCATCTGGGAGAGAGCAGATTATCTCATCTGTCAAGGCGGTAAGTGTGCAATTGAACTTGAGTTTTTCTTTTTAGTACCAGTTGAATTTGTGACTTCATTGTTATTTTATCTTAAGAACTAGTTTAGAATCATCTAAAATGCTTACTTTTCTGCCTTTTAGATGGTATGTTAAAGAGCCAATTGAAAACCCCTGTTTTACTGGGATAAAAACCAAAATCTGCCATTGAAACTTTTTGTTGCCATTTAAGTTTCTGACTGATGACTATGCTAATGAATGTCTGCTGGTCATAGTTACCTATTTACTGTAGCACTTATTAGAACTCTGTTGATTTGAGTTGTATTCCTCTATCCTCTGAAATCACAATTTATAACCTCCATGTTTCTCTCTATATGCACTTATCTGAAGTGGGTAATAACATTGTCTTTTACTTGTTTAATTTGCTCACAGCGATGTCTATCACCGCGGGATGCATTGGACGAGCATTTTGTTATACACATGGTAATAGATTCTTTAACAATGAATCTTTACTGAATAACTTTAGTCGGAGACACCTTAATCTTGTTTATTATATTGGCATTTTGTACTCACTAAAATATTCATTGCGGGTCTTCTTAAGGAGTCGACAGATTATATTTTTTGGTTCAAATTACCTTCTTTGTCATAGAACACGAAATGAACTTATATCTATTATCTCAACACAATCAGCTTAAGTATGATCAGCTTTCTATTTTTATCTAAATACAATAAGTATATACATATATATATATATATATATATATATATATATGCCAATGTTTTTAACCTAGGTTTTTTCAACAAAAACTTTTTGGATGCCATTCTTGTGTTTTTGCTCAATAAGCACCTAAAATTGACAGATACGAAGTAATGTTCTGCAAGTGAGAGCTTCCCATTTTGTGGTCCCTTTTTAATTATTCACTGCTGTAGCATTGAAATAATTTTATCATTTCCTGTTTCTGCGAGGGGTATACCGTACATGTAATTATTTTTTCCTGATTCGTGCATTGTTTGTTATTTTTCATCACAGGAGGGTGTAAATATATTGGGCGTCAATTATGGTTCCCCAGGATCATGCCCATATCCCCGTCAATTGAAACTTGTAAGTTTTTCCCAACGATTTGTTTAGAATGTTTATTCTGCTCCTACATTACTTTCATCATGGACCACAGTGGTTACTGCGAATTTGTTCGGTGAGTATTAGTTACAGCTCCAACATTACATCACTCATTGCTCTTTGCTCGATTTCGTTTCAGCCTTCAAAGTGGTCTTTTAAGTCGCACACGGTCTTGAAGTACAGCGATCAGGCTCCTAGGTAAGATTTTTCTTGCTAGTGGTTTTAAACTCTGATTAGTGTGTGAAAAGTGATTTATTTGATTTAATGAATTTAGGGTTATTTGTTTTTCTGAATTCAATTTAGGAGTTTGTGTAGTCATTTGAGATTGAATTGAAGCGTTACGCAGAAAGTCCCGAAATTAATGTTTGAACTTCGCAATCTAATTGCTGCAACTGATTGATTTTCTGTTCTATGCCGTTTCTTAGTTTGGTTTAGTAGTTAGTGCCTCAAATACAAAATAACTCGAGTAGGGTGGGCCTCAAGTCGAATAGCCAATACCAACCCAATGTAATAGGGTACCCTATCAGGTTGAATTTTGGGACTCAGCGTCTTTCTTTTTTTTTAACAAAATCAACTCAATAGGGTCTATTGTTGTCTCCGGACCTGAAAACTCCCGTCCCAGAGGTCCACCTGTAGCACGAATTCATATTTAGAGAAATCAGAATCATTGATCTAATCGTTAGATATTCTGTATTTTATTATTATACGATCTTTCCAATTTTTGGTTAACCACTTATAGAATAGAATGACAACATTTTTTTAGCTGGCCACACTTAGGGTGGAGATTGGAGAATAAAATGACAGCCTTTGCAGTTCCACATGCTTGCTTAATTTATGCGTTTCCGTTAGGCTATATTATTAATGGAGTTAATATTTTAAATCAGAACCCCAGTATTTACCGAAGAAAGTGTTGGTGAGAATGGAGAAGGTGAAGAGGTGAAGCCACCAGAGAAGGCCTTCTGGGCTAAATACGTAAGCACAAACCATAAACTCCCTTTTGACGTAAAATTCTTCTTACTTCGCACAGAAAAAAAATAAAAAAAAGAGAGAGTAATAATACTCTTATGTTTGTTTCTTGTAGTGGATGTACTTGATCCCTCTTGGGCTCATTGTCATGAATGCAATGACTCAAGCCATGAACATGGCTGAGGAACCTGGTACCGGGCAACCAGGCTCGCAACCTCAACAAGTAGTTGCAGGACGTGGTCAAGCTACTGCAGTCCGAAGAAGATGATCTATTCTTACAGACGTATGATAAAGCATATCTTCCGGTAACTATCTCGTCCTTGGAATTGTAGTCTTAAGCTTTCACTAATTTTATTGCTTTCATTTATTTTTTATATCCTAGACAACCCTATATGTAGTGTGGGAGCGGGTATCTATAAACTTAAGTTTTTCAAATACTAAGACATGTCATAAATATCATTATGTATATATTTTTTGCATCTTCGATAACAGGGGTTGCAAGTGTGCGATGCACCTTTGAAATTTTAAGACAAGAATCCAGCTCGCTCTCATTAACAGATAACTCAAGACACAAATAATGTATTAAAAATTTATTTCCTAAGTAACTTTTGAAATCTAATAGGTCAGTATGAATACTGGAATTTGAAGTCGGTGTTTCTTAATCATAAAGATAATATTATAATAAGGAACACTTTCATTTTTTCCCCAATGGTCACGATCCGTTCGAACTATGATTTTACACGGTTGACTCCTGGGATTCTACAAACTTGTAGCCCTTATCGCAATTGCCTCGTGATTAATGTAGTATCTCAATCTCGGACAATTCTAGACTTGTGTGCTGCCTGAAATAAATTCACTCTTCGGATTAGAGAAATCGCAGAACATAAAATCTGTATGAACATTAAGAATATGAATATTGTTTCTAATACCCCGCAGGTTTTCGCCGCTATATATGGAAAACATATTGTTGAATTTGAACTGGAAATACTTCACCGAAGTTTCCTCCTACAATCAAGCAGCAGTTCCGTATTCATCATTGAAGGGCCGTTTGCAGTGTTATTTGTTAGTTTCTTCTTCAAAACGGACCACCATTGTCGTTTTGCTTTGAATTTTTTTTTTATTTTTTTGGTTTGCAGTGGATTAGAACAATGTACACTTCTTTTACACGAACTGCTGTGAGAGAGAGTGGGTAGATATAATATATACTTGTTTAGACAAGATGAAACTCTGCATTCAGTAGTTTGGTCGATTTGTACTACTAATTATTCTTGACTATGTAACTAGACAAATGCAACATTGGCTTTGTTTCTTCTCTGGTCTCCGAGAAAGAAAATATTGTTTAATTGCCTCAAGGGAAAAAATACATATGTAAAAAATTAACCCATATAATGACTAAGACAAGTGACAATATATATATATATATATATATATATATATATATATATATCAAAATTAATAGCTGGACAATATATAAAGGGTGCAAATTTAGACCGGATGCTCAGAACTTAATCTCATATATAAATAGTAAGGGACTTGCTATTTACGGTTTGAAAATTGTTATTTGCGGTTTATAACAAAAAACACTTTATTTCTCTAAAACCCCAAAACTTCTCAAAAAAATCAAAAAATCCCCCAAAACGCGTAAAAGCCCAACTTGGGCGCCCATTCATGCAGTGCACGCCCAAGTTGGGCGTCCAGTGCAAATTTTTTTTTTTTTTTTTAATTGAACGCCCATCTTGGGCGTTCCAACATGTTTTTGCCAAAAAAAAAACCCCTACAAATCGATTTGTGGGGTTCCATAATCGATCTACCCAATGCATATTACACATAAAAGAGTCGAAATTACATCAAAAAACTGAAGCCCAACCCTTCTTCAAGCTTGATTTCGAATTTTCATTTTTTTTTGTTTGCTATTTGCAGTTTGGGGGTTTTTCGAAAGTTTTGGGGTTTTAGAGAGATAAAATATTTTTTGTTATAAACCGCAAATAGCAAATTTCTAACCGTAAATAACATTTCATAATAGTAATGATAAAACATAAAAGAAAAATAGCAGGAATTTAATCACTCGGGGTTGATCGTAATTTGCCCGCCCGCCCAAGAATTAATCATAACATAACTCAAAAAAGGTTAAAAGAAAAAAAAAGCAAATCACGTAAATTAAAGGGTAAATTACAAACACCCCCTGATGTATGGTTAATTTACGAAAAAAAACCCCTCTTGTTTGGATAATTACATCTATCCCCTCAACTATGATTTTTTCTTACACCTCCACCGTTATGGTGTCAAATTCAACATAATCATCCGGATTTCGTGAAATGTGCTCTAGTTTGTACTCGTTTTGTGTAAAAATACAATTACCGATGTACCACAATCTGATATATATATATATATATATATATACAAGCCAAAAAACACATATTATGATCATCTTGCTTCAAATGTAGAGTTCGAATGGAATAAAATAGGTACAGAAGTGATAATATTCCATATAATCTTGAAAATTCCACTAAATTTGAGGAGTAGAGGAGGTGGTTGTAATTATCCAAACAAAAGGGGGGTTTTCGTAATTTGACCATACCTCAGGGAGGTCGTTGTAATTTACCCTAAATTAAATAAGCGAAACGACGTCGTTCGGCCGATAGTTGGATTTTTCGCCAGATTTGAAATATTTCAAATTATGAAAATGTGAACGTTAAACCAACGTATCACCAAACCCATCTTTTCAAATTCCATCTATTATTTTCTCTCTCTTCTCTCTCTCTCTCTCTCTCTCTCTCTCTCATGTACACAGAATTGAACACTTCATCCGAATTTAGTTTCAGCGGCTAATCCAAAAATCTGTTCGCGCAGACACTTTCAAGGTGGATGAATTCTCCATGATATTTTTTTTTTTGCAAATTCTGATTTTCTCCTTGAAATTTCGTAATTATCGTGCCGTTAAAATCAGCCACTCACGTACGCACAGTTTTGGAAGACGGTGATGAACTGTTCTTCGGTTATTTAGCTGATCTTTTACATATGAAGTAAATTTCTGCAGATATTAACGGTTCCGTCTCTTTGGCGTTTGTTATTGACGGTATACGCTAATTTTGTAATTGAATTCCTCACTCCGCAGGTTTAGAAACCATGGGTGTTGAAAATTATCACGTTATAGAGCTTGTAGGTGAGGGATCGTTTGGCAAAGTTTACAAAGGGCGGCGCAAGTTCACTGGCCAGGTCAATTGCTAGTTTTTTTTTTTTGTTAGATGTTAATTTTGTTCTAAGCTTATTATTATTATCATCATTAATTTTTTTATTTTTTGTGTTGAGATCTGCAGACAGTTGCTATGAAGTTTATCCCTAAACATGGCAAAAGCGAGAAGGACATTTTCAACTTGAGACAGGAAATAGAGGTAATTGGTCGAATTATGGTTGAGAATAAACGTAGTGTGGATACTATGATAGTGTGAGATTGAATGCGGTTCTGTTTGTTTTGGCATAAAAAATTGCTGTTATGGGGTTGTAAATATGTCTGGATCATGAATTGGGCTCGGAATAGTAGCTGATTTAAGAAAATAGAAGCATGGAAATATTGCCTTCTGTAAATAATGCTAAATTTTTGTCTGTTTTTCTTTTTTTTGGAGATTCAACATGCTTGTTTCAGATTTAACAGGTTATACGGCTACTGGCTAGCAGTTCTTGTACTAATTTTATTTTAAACTACTTCGTATACTGACTTTTAGGGGGTGTAATATCATGTTCTTAACCTGTATTAGTGTATCGTACGCCTGAAAGATGTCTACTCTTTTACGAGGTTACTTATTCAAGTCAGTGAAACAGCTTTATCTTCATTGTAGCGATGTTTTTGTAAAATATACTAGGAGGTTCAGCCTTTAAAAACTGGAACAAAATTTGGTCAATCTTTCTAGTGAAGATTCGAAAGTTTCTTTAGGCCTTCCATTATTTTTTGTGCGTGCATGTTCATTTCAACCTTGCAGTAGAATATCATTAAATTAATTGTTTCTAATAGGTCAGTTTGCCTTTGCATTTTCCTTGCGGACATAGTTTCTGGCTATTTTCTGACCAAGATCCCAACATACTTAGTTTCTACGGCAATACTGGATATTTAGACAGGGTTTTCTGTTTGTTAAACTGTTAGCATGTAAACAATATTTTTTTTGTGTACGTTTTATGTTTCATAGTTGGTGCAATCATAATTATGTTTTAAAGTTATTTTGGCTGGTTTGACAAATGCAGATTCTAAGAAAATTGAAGCATGAAAATATTATAGCAATGCTGGACTCATTTGAGAGCCCGCAAGAGTTCTGTGTTGTTACAGAATTTGCACAAGTAATTATTACCTTCCACCTGTTTATCTCCCCTCAATTAGTTCTTCTATTATAAAAAGTAATGTTGATCTGAGATATTTGATCAACATATCAATATGTGAAAGTCAAAGCATGAGTAGATTATGAGATTTAACTTATTGCAGGGCGAGCTTTTTGAAATTCTCGAGGATGACAAATGTCTTCCTGAAGAACAAGTTCAAGCTATTGCAAAACAACTGGTAATCCTTTCTTAATCTGCTTCTGTATGACTGCCTAGAAATCTGGAATGGTTGTTAAAAGATTTCCACTTAGCAAGAAATATGATAATTTTTTCGTATATATCATTGGAGCTGAAATGATATTCTAATGGTTCATTATATGGTTTATTTTGATGTTTTCAGGTGAGAGCATTGCATTATCTCCACTCAAATCGAATAATTCATCGCGACATGAAACCACAAAATATTCTTATTGGTGCTGGATGCATTGTTAAGGTATGTCAACTGAAAATGAGTTATTAATCATTCTTTACTCATTGCCACTTTGAAAATAGATAAATTGACATTAAATTCTTAGTAGTGAGTTCGTATTTCTAGTATTTACATTCTAGCATCCACATTAGGTTTATCACAAAAATAACTTGCTTCCTACTCATCTATAATCCAGGAAAATAGCAAGAAATCTTAGTTTCTTTTGTTCTGTCTCTTTATCTATTAATAGCTTTGCGACTTTGGTTTTGCTCGAGCAATGTCTGCAAACACGGTCGTCTTGCGGTCCATAAAAGGTAAGAAGTTTTCTATGAATCTGCTGGTGTTGTGTCTGATTTATTTTATCAGTCACTAATGACTGCTAGTTATATTATGTCTTCTGACTTTTGGTTCACAATTTATATCAGGAACTCCTTTATACATGGCCCCTGAATTAGTACGAGAACAGCCATATAACCATACTGCGGATCTTTGGTCCCTTGGTGTTATTTTGTAAGTAATACATCCATTGCTTTGCATGTCGATATGTTCTATTCTTTATGCTTTGATTATCTTAATCTAGTTGATCGCAATAAGATGAGTATGATTCTAACTTTTACCCTATTAGCTTCTCAACCAGTATATAAGTTTAACTTACAGTAATAATTGCGCCAACACCTTTGTCATCCACCTAGTGCACTCAAATAAATAATCTGGATAATACTAGCAGCAATGGTGGTATTAATGCGGATGTCAACTCTTAGGTTGCCGATCCTTCAGAACAAGTCTTTTAGTATGGCTTAATAAATGATACTTCTTCCACCTAGGAATAAAAAAAATAAAAAATTATAGCAATTTTTATGTTATTGCGGTTTACCCTGATCTTAATTGGGGCCAGCAATATCTATTAGCAGCCCTTCTCTATCCAACTTCATACAATCCCATTCTCCCATTTCTGGCAAACTGTACAGGTATGAACTCTTCGTTGGCCAACCTCCATTTTATACAAATTCGGTCTATGCACTTATCCGGCATATCATTAAGGTACTGTACTGTTTTTCACATTTCATTTTCATATGATACTTTATTGGATTATTTTTCAGTTTTGTGTACTTTTTGCAGGATCCTGTTAAATATCCAGACAATATGAGCTCAAAATTTAGAAGTTTCTTACAAGGTTTGCTGAATAAGGTGATATTTGCAAAAGTTGATATATATGCTATAATTTTCTTCTGTGCCCCATGAATCTTATCTGAACTTGCTTCCATTGGGACAGGTTCCTCAGCAGAGACTTTCATGGCCTGCTCTTCTTGAACACCCATTTGTTAAAGAAACTCGTAAAGAAATAGAAGTAAACACACACTTTTGTTCAAATTTTGGCTTTATACTCTTGGTTTATGGGTTTTGGTAATTGATTTATGCAACCTTTTGTTTTATCTAAAATATTTACCAGGATTCATATGCTGCGATAAAATCATCTCCTAGAGGTTTTAATGCAGCTGTGAGGCAAGAAGGAAATGATCAACAGCCAAGTGGATTTACTGCAGCAAGTCCAGAGAGTAAGTCCTCCATTCTTCTCCAAAAGCTATTAATGAAGTGTTGCAAGTCCAAAGAGTATCGTTGATCCTCAAGGTATTTGGTTAATCTAACTGTCAGAGTATGTGGTTGTAGGTAAGAACTCTTCTCCTGCTGGTACTGAAAATAAGGCGGTCCGTTGCTCTCCAGTCGATCCTCATTCCAACTCTACAGTAGACAATCCCATGCCAAGGGAGGAGTTTCCAGGTTTTCCGAGTCAGGGTGGTGCTGTACAGTCAGGTTAATTCTTGCTTTGTATTTTCTTGGACTTTCTGCATACCATACTCTATACTAAGCTGTCAGGGTTGTATCTGTAGAATTCATAGGTTTAGTTTATCCTAAAAAAAATCCCCTGTAGACTGTCCTCATCTTTAGGTTGCAACTTTTGGCACTTTATGGTACCTCTGAATGATGTTTAATCTGTTAGAAAGAATGTGCTCATCAGTCATTTATTATGTTCTGGAGAAAACACTGTCTGCATTACAGATATTTTCTTCAAAAAAATTGTTGACTTTTCAATAGAACCAAATGTTATTTCGTTCATGCTTTCTAGTAATTCTAGGTTATGTTCTCTCAGACTCTGTTTAGGTGCTTGGTCCAGCTGGAAAGTTTCAGTAAATCAGTTATTTTGTCTGATTGTTGGGGAGAAATAAGATTGTCTTTGCTCTGTGTGTTAATTGCACCAGTTGCTCAAGAAAGATACTGCATTCCCATGCACTTTTGATAGAATACCCTTGCTTCTTCCTACTTTGTTGTTCTCTTACTTTCTCATTGTCATGTCAGTCCTACTTACTTCCTAAATAAGCTGACCAACCTTGTTTCCTAATCAGGTTGCCAAGTGCTGGAGCGGTTGGAAAATAATTCCCGCTCAGGTAAGGGTGCAAAAGTAATTGGTCAAGACAATGAAGCATTGGCTGCTATTCTACTACCATTGAAAAAGTTGTGCGATGGATCACAAAATCCCTGCCGGTAATTAATTGCTGAACAGAGTCATCCTTTTTATTTTTTTTTAATCTTCAAGATAAGAATTAATCAGTGTGCTGGGAATATACAATATAATAGGTGTATTAGTATCTTTATTCTGCCACTCATACCTTAATACAGAACTTTCCCTCACCACTGTTTCTTTGTGAGCAAGATTCTCTAGTTCATAATTAACTTCCGGTTCTCATACAGGGATCAGGATATTGTTATTTTGAATCAGTCACTGCGGATTCTTTCAAATTTAATTGCTGCTGGAGCCTTAAACTCAAGGGGAATTCTTGATGAAATAATTGGAGGACTTCTTAGTTTCATTTCTGCTATTGTTCGACTAAAAGTATCTGATGGAAATGACTTGGTGGCAAAGGTATATTATTACTGTTCTTAATTAGCATGAATATCTGGGGATGAGTGCATTTTCCTACTTCTTTATGATCTCGTGCATCTTTGAATGGTATTATGCGTATTTCAATCTGGATACCGGGAGGAGAGCAAATAGTCGAAACCCATTTTTTCACGAGCAATTTTCTTGCATGAGGAACACTCACCCCTCTCTGAATAATAGGAGGATGATTGTGACTATTGAATTTAGAATTGTTATGAGGAATTTAAATTTCATTACATTTTTTGTTACCCTTGGCTTGAATTTCCTTTTCCTTTTCTTTTTTTCATTGAAGAAGTTCAGTTACCTATTCAAGTTGAGTTCTTGTGCGTGTTGCTTAAACATTTATAATTCCTTCACAGAGCTTCTCAATTGTGAAAAGATTGCTAGATAATTGTGGATGTAGTATCGATGATGCTTATTTCCGGCATTGGGTCGCCGTAGCTGGATTATATTCACAGGTTCGTTCCACTTCTTTGTAATTGCTTTTGCCAAGCAGGATTTTTTATTTTATTTTACGCATTTGCTTTAAGCTCTCATTATTGAAATCCTCAGGTTGCAAGCTCTGGTGATGACATGTCTGGAAGAGTTTTCTTTGAGTCCACTTCATGTGTTGCTGCAATGCTATCTCAAGTAGCACAGTCTCTCAGAGCATCTGCAGCTGGTTCAAACCCTGAGACAGCTTCAAACCCATCCGTGGTAAATAGATTTGTGCAGCAAATTTTGGACCATGCTAAGTCTTCAGGAGTACTGGACTGCCTGTGCTTGTGCTTGGAATCCTCAGGCTCGAGTCTCATATCAGGCTCTACAAATTTGTTGCGAGCTGCTTGTGAAGCCTGTAGGGGAATTTCGTCACTCATTGACGCATTCGAACTTCTATCTGTGGAAGGAAGTTTGTTATTTCCACTAAACTCTTTGCGGAGCCCTTCACTGCTTCGACTTGACATTAAGGACCATGACGAGAGACCATCTCATGGAACAGTTTCGGGAGAAGTCACTGATGTGATCACGAAGGCATTTCTCAAGTCAAAATCCATACAGGTCGCTATCTACTTTTGTCTTCGCCAACGTAACGAGACGGGTCTTTCTGCTGGGGTGCAGGTATCTGTTTCAGTTTGACATCTATTTATCCACTTAGATTCTATTCTATTAAAAGTTAATGTATTTTAAGTTGTGTGGTTATGGTTTCGACTTTCTACTCTAATGCAACTCGCTCTGTTTATTCTATCATGTGATGATATCATGCACTTTTGTCTTATATACTAAAATAAACAATTCACGTACTGTATTGCAGCTTATCTTGCGATGTTGTTTGCATAATGACATTATTGCGAATGTTCTATGTGGGTTGCCAAGCAAACTACCTGTCACTACAGTAGTGAGTGGTGGTGGAGACGGCACAATTGTTTCAGAGATCTTCTCCATACTATCTTTATGTGCTGCTTCAAATAAAGATATCAATGATGCAGAAGCAGATAATTCGAAACTCAAAGTCACGGATACACGTGCCTTGGTTTTGAACTCTTGCCTTGTTCTTGCCACAGTTGCTCAGTGTTTGAAATCATCCGGAAGAAATTCTGCGTTGCTCATGTTGACAACATCTTCGAAAAGGCAGTTTGTTCGGCTCTCTAGCATTGCACATCACTTCTCTTCAGATGAAAGGATGCAATCCTCATTGCAACCTTCTTGTGCAGCTGCCATGCTAGCTCTTGCATCCATTTTGTCTCTTGAGAAGGGAACTTCAGTTGAAAATGCCATTTCTGAGATAGCTCTTCCTTTAATTCCACGAACAGCAACTTTGTGTGACCATTTGAGAGATAGTGATGAAAATGTTTCAATGCTGAAGGGGGTGCTTCCGCACAGGTATGGCATCCGGGATGGATCTATTGGGTTGTTGGAGTCCAGACTGAACTGGGGAGGGCCTCTGGCTGTGCAACAACTTTGTGCAAGTGGTGCTCCACAGCTACTAATTGATTTGCTGGCAAACAATATATCAAATGCTTCTCAAAAGGGATCTGTCTGCTCACAAGATCAAATCGGATTATCTCCTACCGGGGTTGTATGGACTATTTCTTCAGTATGTCAGTGCCTACCTGGCGGAGTTTCAACATTTCGTCAAATTTTGTTAAGGACAGATCACGTTAAATGCGTGACTGATTTAATATCCGACGCTCATCTTAAGCTCATTAGGTCCTGGACTGGACCTGGTGGAGGAAAATATGGTGTGAGAGAGACGATAAATGCAGTGATTGACCTCTTAGCATTTCCTTTTGTAGCTGTTCAGAGTGCACCTGGTCAGCTCTCCACTAATGCTTCAGTTAACAGTGGTTCTCTTTTGAATATGGGCTCTCCAGGTGGGAAGGTTTGTGCTGACGACAAAGACATGATCAAAACAATACAGGCAAACATGAAAAAGTTTATCCAAATTCTCCTGGAGGTCAGTTACTGCTTTCTTTCTTGTTCTTTAAATTTTAGATGCTATACTAAAAGCTTTTGCTTCCCAGATTCCTTCTGTATTACCATCTCTTATACAATGTGGGAGCACATCATACAATCATGTGTTTCTATACATTTGAATTGAGTTTTAGTATCTGGACATTGTTATTTCTCGACTTTATATAATCATTTTGGCAATGGGTAACTTTGGAATCGGAACACTGCATTGTTCTGTACTGAAGGCAAATGACATTAACTAGAAAACCCAAATTGGAGAAAGAATTATATAAAAAATGAGATGGAAATTCCTTGAGTGATTCATTTTTCTTATTTGAAATATATCGATATAATGCAGATCGTTTAATAAAATAACTGATAATATGGTGGTAAGTGAACCACTCTTTTTTGTTTTTTCCCTCATATTACAAAACATTTCTTGCTTTTAATTTATAAGCAAGCAACAAGTCAATCGCAGAATGAGTTGAACTTCATTGTCCATTTGTCCTCAACACAAACACTATGAAGTGCATGATAAATGTAGATTTTTAAGGCCACATATTCAACGTTATTGCTTATGCATTCACAGGTTGAAGTGCCAGCAATCGTTCTCTGTTGCTTGGACCATATGGAATTGAAAGATATTGCCAGGCCCGTTGCATTTATTGCCAAGATATCTACCCAACCACAGCTTGCTGTTCAACTTGTAAGCAAAGGCTTATTGGTTCCAAATAGAGCGAAAAGGTTGCTTAATAGTCCCTGCCCTAGGGAAGTCACCATGGATTTTCTTATGATCGTTTCAGATTTAGCTCGAATGGATAAGGTATTGCTGTAATATCTTATACTATTATTTGAGTGTAAATAGTCTTAACTGTTGAAACTATGTTTTGCGTGCAATGGTTTATCCCAAGTTTTTACATATCATAACAAAATTATGGTTAACAAACCGAGCTAAAGAGCGTTTAACGACAGATCTGAAATTGAGTATCGAGTTGTTTGGTTTGATTTTCAGTCCTTGACTTGTTACTTTACTGAAGTAGGTACTGCTTTGTCTCTAATCATGGATTTGTATGCAGCAATTCTATGAATACATCGATGCAGCAAATATCTTGGAGGATCTAAAGAACTTTCTCACACATGAGGATCCCAATTTCCGTGCCAAAACCTGCAGTGCTATTGGAAACATGTGCCGCCATAGCTCCTATTTCTATAATTTACTGGTACAGTCCGACCTCGATTCTGGATTGTGAATTTCACAAAAAAGGATGTGGTTTTCATTTTCTTGTTTAATTTGCATTGTGATTAAAGACAGTTTTATCTTTATTTTAAAGGCAAGACATCAAATCATTGGTGTCCTGATTGATCGATGTGCTGATCCTGACAAACGTACAAGGAAATTTGCTTGCTTTGCTGTAAGTTATTTTTTTCCAGAACGGTACCATATGTTTGTAGTTACCTTTTTTCTTAATAATCTCAGAGCAGTATTTTCGCTCAAAATCATTTTTGCTTGAAGAGATAAGTTGATGAATATGTCTGTGTACAGGTTGGAAATGCCGCCTATCATAATGACTCATTATACGACGAACTCAGAAGAGCCATCCCACAGCTGAAAAATCTGCTGCTCTCAGATGAAGAAGATAAAACTAAAGCAAATGCTGCAGGTGCTCTCAGTAATCTTGTACGCAACTCCAATCGGCTTTGTGAAGACATAGTTACCAAAGGAGCCATGCAGGTATTTTCGTTTGCTTATAACTAAATGTCTGTGATTATTTTGTTGTATTTCGTTTTAGAATTAGTCATGTATCTGAATTCTCTGCATAACCGAAACCGATAACACTAGGCTAAAGCCTTAATGGTGGAATTGTAGGAAATAGATTATATTAAAAGTTATTTTATCTGTCACACAATTTTGTCAGTTGTTAAATATCAATTTTTTTAGATTGAGTAGGGTATGTGTTTTTTTTTAAAGATCTGATACTTGTGGATTTCCTTCCAGGCACTATTAAAGGTGGTAGCAGATTGTTCAACTGTGGCACTAAACCCAAGAAAGGATGCCATAAACGAGTCGCCTCTAAAGATAGCATTGTTTTCACTGGTGAAGATGTGTGCTTATCCACAATGCAGACAATTCATTCGCTCATCGGAACTGTTTCCTCTGATAGCACAGCTTCGACAGTCGCCGGAAACTACAATTGCCAATTACGCCTCCTTCATCACAACTAAGGCTTCGGAATCGGGATAAAACAGATGTGTTTTCTCTCACTACACCTTCAAACAAATCTATCATTTGTGGAAGATTTGTGCGAGCGAGTATTATTAGTCCGGTGTGTACATAATAATCTCCTTCAAGAAGAATTTTTTTCTTTTTTTAAATGTTTCCTTCATTTGTTCATGCATATATATGAAGTAGAGGAAGCTATTTATACGGAGGTTGTTGTTTGTTGTTGCATACGATTTTCTGTTGCATTGTCTGTTTGTACCAATTATTGCTACGTTTACACGCTGCGGGTAATAAGTCTTAATTATCAGACAGGATTTTCTATTGAACAATCTATTGCAATATTAACTAGGGGTGAAAATTTGATCAGAATTTCCAATTTCTGCTGATTCTGATCAGAATTTTTCCGAATTTGAAACTCTGAAAATCTTGTTCCAAATTTTTTTTTTTTATATAGAACTGGATATATATATATATATATATATATATATATATATGAGATTTCGATTTTCGATATGATTTCAATTTCCAAAAATAGATCCAAAGGTTCGGATTATTTTTCCCAAAAATTATACTTAAGACTATCAATGTATACATTTAATGTTTAAGGTGACAACTCAACTGGAATTTCCGCGGATTCTGTTAAAAAAAACCGATTTTGTTACAAGGTTTTTCATTCAAATTTCTGAAATTCCAATTTTTTTTTTGACGGAATTGGAATGGATTTTTCACTTCCGAAAAAAATCAGATTTTTCCAAAAGATTAAGCACTAAAGTTTATAACATTATTCCGACTAACATAAGATACCAAAAAGTAGCAACGTCACAAAACAAAGACATGCATGCATGACAAAAATCTACTCATAAATTCAAACAAAGCAAAGCAGCAGCCCCCACTTGGGTGGGCTGTCTCTCACTCACACAAACACATAAAACCCTCTAAAAAATCTCAGCTCAAATCATCTTCAGTTTGCAGACTGACGCAACTCGGGGCGAACAAAATCAGCATCTGCGGGCACTGAGATATCAACAGTTGGCCTCAGTTCTGCACACACTTCAATAGCACCGTGCACGGGATCGGACAAGAAGTTGCTGATCAGGTCACGGTTGATCGGTGCGTTGTTGTCCACTGCAACCAGAGCCTGCTGTGTGAGGATGTAATCGAATCGCGGGGCCCACTTCCTCGATCCCAGACGAGCTGTCGTCGAGCAATTGTCGACCATGAAAGAAACGCCTCGGGCGTGCATGAATGGGTTCAATGAGTCGACGGACTCGATCACACTCTCGTTGATGATCTCTGAGTAAGAGTGCCCCTTCTTCCTCAAAATCTCAATCTGTGTGGTCAATGAAGGGCATAATAACATCAGATCATAAAAGAATGGCATCCTTATATTTAAAACTAAGATAACCAATCCAATAAAGATATTTGCATAGAGAATCAAAATGACCGATTTAAACACTCACATCTCTAAGTATGCGAGCAATCAGACAACACTTGTAACACTTAATTATACTACCTATTCTATCTGTTTTCAGAAAACCTCATATTGATAAGAAAGCTCGCTTTAACTCAGCTCTATATATGTACAATTGTGCAAATCAATCGGGATATAAATAGGAGTTAAGAGAAAGAGCAACTTACTTGGGCCATCATCAACGCCACAAAGACACCGGCAGTGAAAGGATACAGAGGCCCCAAGTCACCTGCTGGACGTGTTGCACGAACTCTCTCACCGACTCTCCACATCCTGGTCTGGTCAATTTTGCCCATAGGGAAAGAAGGTAATCCTTCCTTATCCTGCATCGAGAAAACAAAATATCAATCGAAGAAATTAAGACAGGTACCGAATAATCTCATCACAACTAGTGATTAATAAACATACATAAAATCGACGGCCAGCCAAAACAACACTCCTTATCTCGCTTCCACTGGCTACATCTTCATAGCACTCGTACAAGATATCCATGCAGGGATAATACGAAGCACTATATGCTGCCTCGAATTCTTTTTTCTCATCTTCATTTAATGCATTGTAGACAGCAAGCATACCCTGTCACAAATAATCACCCATAAACAACAATGAAAAGGATTCAGTAGAAAACAACAATCCAATATAAGCTTGACCAAGAAGAGAATGATGTAGGACAAAAACACGAAGAGTACCCTAAGACTAACCTTTGTTGATATGGTCTTGGATATTATCCCTGTAATGCTTTCAACGGTGTTCTTGTATGCGAGATCCTCAGCCATTCCATTTTCAGTGTACCTTCTGAATAACGATTCCACAATACCGTGCACAGCACCAAGTAAAATGCCTAGAAATCGAAGCATTGACTTAGAATTCATTCAAGACAACAAAGTCCCTATCGACAGAGAAACACTCTTTACCTCGTTCCCCAAAAATGTCACTCTTGTACTCCTGTTCGAGGGTGGTAGCAAAAGTAAAAGGTGAACCAAGGGCAACTGACCATCCAAGAGCAACATCTGTGGCTCTTCCGTCAGCATCCTTTAAAAAATGCATGTAACCGTCAAATATTCATTCATACAAAACCGAAACATAAAACCATGTATATCAATCAAATCTGTCAGCAGCATAAACGAAAAGTATACATACCTGGTGGACACCAAAACTGGCATTAATACCGGCACCATTTATTTCTTTTCCTTGCACATACAACCTTCTAACAGAGGGTCCCATTCCCTTGGGGCATACGGCTATCACGCTAATGTTTTTGGGGAAGTCAAGACCCATTGACTGCAAATGGCCCAAAAGGAACCCGTGGGAAAGTCCAAGTATGCTGTTTGGCTTCATGTGGGAGAACACTTTCTCGTAATTATCAGCCTGCAATATTTGGCAAGTAAGAAAAAGATGTCTCCAACATAAAAAATATTATAGTAGAATATATTTCCAACATCATTATGAGCATCAACAATGATGTCACATGCCAAGAAATTCATAAAAATTGTTTATCCGAAAATCAATTTCTGCACCCTAAATCATTCAAAAGTTCGAGATGCTACAAAGTGAGGTACGCAGTAATGATAACATTTATGCGCATACGAAGGACATGATTCACATCGTTCAACAAACTAACAAGGCAATCCATACCTGAGCAGAATCTGATATCAACAGAAGCACCAAATCGCTATTGGATATGGTTTCATATATATCCCCAAGGGTCCCATTTTCTTCTGTAAACCCTACAGCACGGGCTTCAGCAAATGAGCTAGAACCCTTTCTCAAACCAATCTGCAATATCACACAAATAATAAAAAATAAAAAATGTTTCATCATATGTTCTCTATAACCATACTAACTACATACTAAGGACTGGTTGATGATAAAACAAATATTACCTTGACCACAATATCAGAGTTTGCTTCAGCTAGAGAATCTCTTAAGTTCTGAGCTTGAGCAGGTCCCTAAAATCACAAAGAATTTGGTTATGATAGTATACAATGAACCGATAAACACCCAGCATTTCTCGAGTTGTTTTCCATGATTAAATCGGCACTAAGTAAAAAGACAACAAAAAATACAAAAATCATTTATCAAAGCACAGATAAAAGAATAAATAGTACCTGCGAGCCCCAACCAATCACTCCAATCTGCTTGATACCCTTGAATGCATCGGGCAACAACTTGAACAAGTGTCTCCCTCCTCTCACAATGTACTACATAATAACACAAACAGAATCATCAATTACCAAAAATCTAAAATCAAAACTCCAAATCATCCAA
This sequence comes from Erythranthe guttata, assembly GCF_000504015.1. The sequence continues at coordinate 1,529,642 of NW_012193101.1, forward strand.
ACATTACTACTACAAGTTCAATATAACTTGGTACCAAAAAGGCTAATCTTTTTTTTTTTGCTGAATAAGCAAGCAAACTAAGCTAGGTGATGAATACCATAATGAGAACATAAATTAGGAAAACCTCAGCCTTAACGTCTTAATTTACACTTCCGATAAACCCTCAAAACGAAATGCAAGCACGTAAAATACACGCGCCTCGGTAAAAACCCTAGATACCTCATCGTAACCGGCGAGGTTGATTTTCTCCTTACTGAAAACGGAGGTTTCGAAATCCTGTGAAGCCGGGGGCCTGACGGTCTGAACCGACACCATGCGGGCCGCCGATGCGGAGCCGGAAGCACGGGAGCCGGTTCGAGAAGCGGCGGCGGTAGCTCGGAGGGGTTTAAGTGAAGGGGATGAGGAAGATAGGAAGCCCAAGGAGATCGATGGGGATTTAGTCTGAGGAGTTAGGGTTTTGGAAGAGGTGGTGGCTGCTGTGGTGGCAGAGAAGGAGGTAGGAGCCGCCGCCGCCATTTCTGTGGCTTTTCGAGTTTGCTAATCTGTACTCTGAAAATGTGACTCAGAGAGAGAGAGAGAGATAGGGTTTAGCAAAGCTCAGTGAATGGACCCTTTTATATTTATATCGTAAAGTAATTGAAATGGTTGGTGGGGATTTTTGGCAACTTAATTTTATTATTTATTTACTTATATTTTTCATTCTTTTCAATTTAATATATTAAAATAGAGAGAAAAATCCAATTTTTCCTCTCTCTCTATTTGTTTATTTATTTTTTGGTAGTTTCCGTTAGTTTTTCTGTCAAACATTAAGTATGCGTGTTACACGTCAAAATACTATATTTTGCAGATAATTCCCTTGTGCTTATGTTTCCTTTTAATTTTTTAAGATGACCCCTTTGAAGTTTGACATATGTGATTAAGTTTGACGAAAAAAGTAACGAAAGTTGTTACGCCAACATCGATCAACTATTAAGGGATTATGTGCTGATATTACAGTATAATGGGTTATCTATAAAAACTTGTGGCCGGGGAAGTTAATTGCTATTTACCCAATTTATTTATAGCTGCGGCTATATGCAATACTAAAACCACTTGTGCAAGACCAAATTAAAGAAAGATTCTAAAAGATTCTATTTTATTAAGATGAAATGACAAATATACCCATAAATTAATTTGGTTTTTTTTTTCTCATGCAAGACCAAATACAAATAATGAGGAAAAAAAACAAAAAATAGATGCGTGAATTAAAAAAAAAAAAAAACAGCCCCCCCCCCCCCCCCCCCCAAACCCGACATACGCCCACCTTCTCCATCTACGTCAAAGCTCCGCCGCCCAACCTTACAAAAAAAGAGGAAAAACAAATTAAATCTGAAACTGGTAAAAATCGACACCAAGGTGTCGGAAAATTGTGCTAGAAATTGACACTTAAGCGTCGAATTTTATAGGTAAAAATCGACATTGACATGTCGAATTTATAGCACAAATTCGACATTGCCAAATGTCGAATTTTATGCCTAAAAATCGACATCTAAATGTCGATTTTTACCTTTAAAATTCGACATGTACATGTCGAATTCGTTTTGCGCATGATTTTTTTTGGAAAAACAATATTCTAGCTAAAAAAACCCATAAATGCATATCTTCTTGGGTTCTTCCACCGTAGAATCTTCTATTTTGATGTCTTCTGACTCCATACTTGCCATGTTTGTAAGATTTGTTGAGTTTTGATGATTTTGAATGTTTAGGTTTTGTGGGTTTATGGAGGAGGGAGGTGAAAGATCTTGTGGGTTTTGGAAGGTGGAGAAGATGAGAGTCGGTCTTGTGGTTTTGTGGTCTTGTGATAAAGTTTTCATGTTTTTGAACTTTTGGTTTTGCACATTTGGAATTTTCTATTTTTTTAACAACTAAGGGTATTATAGTATTTATACATTGAAAAAATTAATTTAGTCTTGCACAAGTGGTTTTAGTCTTGCATATAGCCGCAGCCTTTATTTATTTTATAGAACTTGCACTTGTACACGTTGTGTTTTTTTTTCTTTTTCTTTTTTTTTTTGTTTTTTTGTTTTGTTTTTTTGAGAGGGCACTTGTACACGTTGGGCATGATTTTGTTTAGTTACATTAACTCGTATTTATTAATTTTGATGGAAAGGACAAACATTTTTAAAAAAATATTATGAGTTGGAAACACCCATTGTTATTCACTTATTTGAAATGTTTATTAGATACAAATTATGCAATTTCACAAGTAGCCAAATAATTTTCTCTCCTACCACCTATGTGACCTATCCCACTCTCTCCTCTTATTTCTCAATTTTAATATATATATATATATATATATATATATATATATATATATATGTGTGTGTGTGTGTGTGTGTTGTAGCCAATTGATTCAATACAATTCAAAACCTAATTCTATCTAGAGTAGAACCTAAATTAGATAACTAGAAAGTAATTTGCCAAACCATGTTAATGAGGGCTTGCATAATAAGTACCAAATAATAAATATAGGGTTTTATTGCTAAGTTGTATCATTGCTAATGTAAGATATGAATATGTTTGTATGAAAATGTATAAAAATAATTTTTATATACATAAAAACTTATATAAGTTTATATAGCATATTTATAATTTATAAATATATCCTTATATTTTAATGTTTATACGTTTCCCAAGCTCCCGTATCCCTTTTTTGGATATGCCGTTTCTGCGTATCCGTTTTCCCACATCATCGTTTACGTGTTCGTGCTATAGACCCTACTTCATTCAATGATACATGTTAGATGTTGATTATAACTACGAACATGTGAAAATGAAGGAATGTTGATTATTGTTGCAGTGTTGAGATCCAATTTTAATGACACTTAGAATATATAAATCTGAAATCTACTTGTACATGATTTATAGATTGGATAAATTACAACCACCTCCACGAGGTAAAGTTTATTTCTCAGAAATCCCCCCAATTTTTAGCCTTTTTACAAAAGGTTGTAAGTAATAAGTATAAGAAATCTACAAATTACAGGGAGGTGGATGCAGTTATGTAAAAATGAGGCGTTTTATCGTAAATAGATTGTAATTTACCTAGTTGATTCTAGGGGTGGTAAATGAGCTAAGCCAACTCGTGAACTCGATGAGCGGGCTCGAACTCGAACTCGAGCCTTTTCTTAGTCTCACGAGCCGGCTCGTGAGCTTTCTTTTTTTTTTTTTTTTTTTTTTTATGTATTATATTTTATTTAAATAATATATAATATTGTAATAATATAAAAAGAACATATAAAAATTAAAAAAATATATAATTCCAATACTTTATTTATTTGTAATTTTTTTAATATAATATAAATAATTCTTAATAATTAAAAAAAAAAAAATGAGCTTCAGCTCGAGCCAAGAAAAAAATACTCGACTAGCTTGAGCTCGACAAAATAGACGGACTCGAGCTCGCCAAAACAACCGAGCTCAGCTCGTTTAACACCCTTAGTAGATTCTGCAAAAGATTATTATACATTCTACTAGTGAAAAAACCTCAGCAGAAAAACATTAGCATACTAAAAAAGAAATTAGTGTTGGAAGAACATAATTCAGCTGAATAAGGTGTAAATTATCAAAAGGTTTCACATCGATGAAGTCGGATATATCATTTTCATAAACTCCACAAAATTCGGTAATTTAGAGATAAGATGAAAAAAAAGGAAAACACCTTAGTCTTAAATGAATACATCCGATCATACTTAATTTGCAGAAAAACAACAATAAAGCTTTCCAATGCAAGATACATTATGACAAGAATCCATAAGAATGTTACGCTAAACAAGATCTCGAGTTTTAAAATACCAAGTAAATATTATTATTTTTTTTCCAAATATGGAGATACTTAAAACTTAAAACCTTAGAAAAAACTAGTCGCAGCTACTCTATTTTGCCTGAGGGTGGGATGCGATGAAGTCAACTGCAAGATTGATGGAGTTAATCTTGTCTGCTTCATTGTCTGGAATCTCGAAACCGAACTCTTCTTCAAAAGCCATCACAATTTCCACAGTGTCTAAACTATCTAAACCGAGATCTTTCTGGAAATGAGAATTTGGTGTGACCTACAATATAACATAATCAAATATTAAGCAAAGATATCAGTCTAATGCATCATGCATGTAACCATAATTTGAAGTATTATCTATGGGTTTATTGCAATTAGTACCTCTGTTTTATATAGAATTTCAAAAAAAAAAACCACCCCATGTTATTTTATTGGCAAAAAACACCTTATGATTCAATTTTTTTAAGCACACAACACTCTAAACAGTGGTATTAATTGGTAAAATTAAATAAATCATAGGGGGTTTTTTGCCATTAAATAACATGGGGCAGTTTTTTAGCAATTACATACAACACATGGGTATTAATTGCAATAAACTCTATTATATGTTCATGGAATAGGTAAAGAGAAGTACGAGATATCACAAAACAGTTTCTGGTGTGAAATCAGTTTTTTTCATATTGTATATAGAAATATACCTTCCGTAACTCGATAAAATCTATAATTTATATAGTTCACCAAAAGTAAAGGTGAAGTAAATTTTCTTGATTCGACGTGTTCTACTACAAGAAGTGTTAGCTAAGTCTACACTTTACTATTTTAGAGTTCATACTTTACCATGGGATTCCGACAAACATGTATAATGACTTAACCTGATTAAAAAGAAAAACAATTGAAAAAGGAGTGGGATTGTGTAACAAAGCGTGTCACACGGAGAATAATAACAAACACGAAGTTAGGAACATTTAGATGAAAATAAGTTGATATTCATGGCATCTACTAAACGATCTTCTACAATATAGGCTGATGAATCCGAGTAGTACACAATAAACTCGTTAATTTAAGTTTCGAAGATAACGTAGAAAACTAACAATCAACCCAACTGATTCTTTTGTGTGTGCTTCTTGTGAAAACATGTAGTACCTAAATTAAACTAAACGAATTGTGCAAACTCGATTAGGGTTTCCACCTTTGTAACAATACATCTTCTCAAAGGAAAAATAGAGCGTTATAGTGAACAATGTAGCGTAAGTCAATACAAAGGACCAATATTAGGGCTAAAACTTTCGCAATACCGACGAATTCGTAATACAAACTGGGAACGGAAATAGCAAAATTTTGACATAGTTCCAATTCAATAAGAGAGCCCAACATTAATCCATTAAATAATCGAATATTACAACAAAATAACCCAACGGATTAGCATTACATCAACCAAATCTTTTTAATTTCATAACCTAAAATCACAGAGGAACAGCTACAAATTAAGACACATTGGGAGGGGTAGAAATGACAATGTTACCTTGGAAGGATCAACTTTCTGGAAATTCTTCACAACGGAGAGGACACGATCGGCGACCTCGGATTTCTCGAGGAAGGAGCCCTTAGCTTCTTCGGAGAAGTGGCGTCGGAAAATCTGCGACAAGCCGCCGGAGGTTTCTCTAGGGTTTTGAAGCGGCGGAACGGAATATGCTTTCACTCTCAGGTACTTTAGCAGGGCATTTCTCGCCGCCATTTTCGGAGAGAGAGAGAGCTGGGGTTTTTCAGTGGTGTTTTACCGAAATTGGGCGAAGATTTATCTCTGTATGTATTTTCTGTTCTCTCCGGTTTTTGTTTTAAAAGAAATAATTAGAATATTTTCAACAAAACGCGCTTTTTATTTTATTTTTATATTTTGATTAAAAGCGTATTATGCGATGAAATGTCCTTTTTACCCTCTTTCTTCTTTGTTCTTTCCTCCCATCAAAGCTGAGTAAAAAGACCACAGTTGCAGTCTCAGAAGCTGAAAAATCTTAACGAAGAAAGAGAAATTAAATGCTGGCCCTAATTTTCGGTGCAGTGTTCGTAGCTATACCCACTGCTTTCTTGTTCAAATTCATCAAAGCGGATGGTACAATTTCGTTAATAATCCATTTAATTTTCCTACTTTTGATGATGGGTGATCTATTGTTTGCTTCAATTTTTTGTTTTTTTAGTGATTTTTCTAAGAAATTTAGTCAGATTTTCTGTTTATTTTATTAATTTTATCTCAGGTGATCTTACGTTGTTGTCGAAAAAACACGTGAAGCGTGAAGAAATTGAGGATAAGGTTTGGGAAAATTATTCTTCGCTTCAATTTCCTTTTCAATTGGTTGAACTTGTGATGTTTTTTTATGTATGAATTACAGTAGAACCTCGATAAATTAATAACTTTTCCCGGTCCCGACTCGGTGAAAACGTACTAGTTATTACTTCGATAATTTAATATTTCACTAAATTGATTGAATTTTGCTACTCCCGACTTTATTAATTTATAGATGTTTAAATGTAATAGGTTATTTGGATTACTGGAGCCAGCCGCGGTATTGGTATGTGCCTTACAACTTTAGTCGATTAAATTCTTTTTTTTTTTAATAATTATTTTGGTGATTGTGATTTGTGAGAACTAGTAAGTAACATGCCATTGTTTTGTTGTTGTACTTTCGCTCGTAAAAGTTCATGCATGTGAAAACCTTACACTGGTTTCGTGATTGTTGATAATCTCGTTTCGTGTTAACTTTCATGGTATATTGTATATCTCACCATCTTAAATTTCAGTTTAATTCTGTGTAGATGCATTATATATTGATTTTTTGAATTTAATTATAATTAATGTATTTGATGTAAAGGGGAAGTTCTTGCTAAGCAACTTGCAAGTTTGGGAGCAAAGCTCATTATCTCTGCTCGTAATGAAGTGGAACTGCAAAATGTCAAGAAACAACTTACTGGTTCGTAATTCTGTCTTCTTAGGTCTTTTGAATATATGCCGATTCTCCTAGTTATGTCCTCACACTGATGTTGCTAAGCCAGGAAAACACGCACCGGATGAGGTGATGGTTTTGCCTTTGGATTTGACTTCGGGGGAAGAATATTTGGGGGAGGCGGTAAAGAAAGCAGAGTCGTTTTTCGGGGGTGCAGGCGTGGATTACATGTTCCACAATGCCGCATATGAACGCCCTGTAAGTAAATCCATGTTGCTATGGTCAATATTCAATTTATTCGAGTATTAGAAATCTGCACTTTTTTTTTTTTTTGGGTTGATATATTTTCTACTCAATTAAAAAGTTGAATTAATGAAAATTTGATTGGAGCTGGTTATTTGACTTTGTTCGTCCTGCAGAAATCAATGGCAATAGACGTGACAGAAGAAAGTCTCAAGGTATCGTATGCTGGTAAAGGATCGTTAATATTTGTCTAATCATCTTTTAAAGTTTAAACTATTTTCGCACTCTATCTTCCACAAACAAATCATTTACACTAAAATGATTACTATGTGTATTACTACACAATGGTTGTCTGTAGTCTGATTTTACTGTTTCCTTATTTGTGAAAATGAAATATAAAGCTTTTCTTGTGTGTGCGTGTGTGTGTGTGTGTGTTTTTTTTTTTTTTTTTAATTTTTTTTTTATCAGAAGAGCTTCTCGAGGGAAGTACTCACTTTAAAAATCTGTTTTTTTTCCATTAGGCGACGTTTGATGTCAATGTTGTGGGGCCAATATCTCTCACACGACTCCTGGCACCTCACATGCTGAAGCGGGGCAGAGGACATTTTGTTCTGGTATGTTTTTGTGCCTTCGATTCTTGAGTAGATTGTCGAAATTATTGTTTATACCCCAACACATAGTTTTTTTTTAAATATCCTCGACTTGATTGTTGTTCAGCAAACGAAATAAAATTTGAATAATTTTTTGCCTTCTCAAATTCTTTCGTCTTGTATGTAGATGAGCAGTGCTGCAGGGAAGGCACCTGCACCTGGTCAAGCTATGTACTCCGCCTCCAAATCTGCTCTAAACGGCTATTTTCATACGCTGCGGTCCGAGGTATCGTTTACCCTTATTTTCTCTATGAATTATTTTTATAAAGTTTCAGTCCAACTTAGTTGTTTTTACGACCACTATTTTTAATTGAAACTGCTTCTTTATCGACGTTGATTCGAGTATGTTCATTACGTGATGCTAACGGATAAACCTTCCTTTGACCTTCCAAATTTAATGAACAAAAATTGATAGACTACTCGAGTGCTATTTATTTGAAAAGAATTTTAATTAGCAAATTATTCACCAAATTTAATATTTCTATTTTTTTTTTAATTTCAGCTTTGTCGAAAGGGGATCAAGGTAACTGTTGTTTGCCCCGGGCCTGTGAAGACCTCAACTAACGCAGAAGCAAGTACCTCAGAACAGAAAGGTTCTTCCGAGGTAAAAATCACAAGTATTGCAATAGACAGTGCTTCCATATATCCAATAAAAAAATTATTTTGTGATTGTTCAACTCCAATTAGTATTGCAAATCGTTTCACGAACTTGTGACTTACTAAGTTCCACTAAAATATTTTATTCTGATTTCTTCGACACGTATGGATATAGTTTCGACTTCTTTCCTCAAAGTATAGAAATCTGTAAATAATATTACAGATTATATCAGGCTCGTAATAGATTTTTATTTATCATTGAGTTGAGTGTGTATATATATATATATATATATATATATATATATATATATATATATATATATATATATATATATATATATATATATAACGCTGGATTTCTTGATGTTTTAGGAACTGTTGACTGCATTATGGTGAACTACATTAAAAAATATTAGCAATTTACATGGACTAATAGAATTAAACTACACAACACCTTGGTTCTGCTTAAATTTTTTTTTTCAAGATTATGGAGAAAATTAGGAGGCACTATATTAGATGCACGTGTTCTTACTCGATATAATCTTACATCTTCGGATGCTGATTTTCCGGACACTTATATGTTCACAACAATGAAGAAACAACAAGCATGTAGTAAAGTCACACACACACACACACACACACACATAATATATATTGAGATTTTAGTGGTACCTTGCATTGCCCATTCGCTTGTTTCAGTACTTACTCCCGCCTCGGGTGTTGCTAACAGGGCTTTGAATCCTTCATTCGAAAATTATCAAGGACAAAATGGTCAAGAGAAATGTCATAATTTTAATTTCAACTGGCTGATGAATAGTATAAAAGTAAAAGACATGCAAATTTAAATAAGAAACAAAGATGGCCCTGACAAATTCAAATTGGAAAGAAGAACTTGTGAAAGTTACATCGGGGTTTGAAGATGAAAATACAATCTTAAGCAATTCGGTATCGACTATCGAGTAAAGGCGACGAACATGGAAGCACAAACAAATGCACCTAAGTGGTAATCAAACTCAATTATAAACATAACATCAGACAGATAAAATTCAAAGGAAAGATATATGTGGTTTCCATAACTGAGCAATTGGGATAACTAATATCACAATAAAACCTCAGATATCAGACCCTCTCCTTAAGCATTTCCCGCCATTGAATCGAATTAAAAAATAGAATTACCAATTAAAATACAAGGATGAGAAACTATCAAATCCATGACAAAGCAACAAGTTATAGATTTCAAAGCAACCAAATACAGAAATCCACGTTTCATTTTGCTGCAAAATCACGAAATACACAATCTAATATGCAGAGAGAGAGAGAATCCACGTTTCATTTTGCTGCAAAATCACGAAATACACAATCTAATATGCAGAGAGAGAGAGAGAGAGAGAGAGAGAGAGAGAGAGAGAGAGAGAAGGAATTACCATTTGGTGATGAAAAGTGAAAGGGTGAGAATTGTGAAGAGCGATTACAGAAGCAGCAGCAGTAGCTTGATAATGAGAGAGGAGGCGGCGGCGGCGGCGGCGATGGCCGAGAAAATCTAAGCGGCGTGCGCGGGGTGGGGTTGAAGAGTACTGAATTTACTGATTTCGGAATAAAAAATGAAGGAGGTGTTGTGTAGCTCAGGGCAATTGAAACCCCCTCCATTGTTGTTGAGCATGAGTGAGAGAGAGAGAGAGAGAGAGGAGAGAGAAGACACCAGAAATCAAAGATAAGCTGCTTTTTATATCTCGCAAATTCTAATTAAAACTGAAGTTGCTACTTTCTCCACGTTTTTGGCTACACTACGCGACTCTATTTATTTTGTGGAAAACCCCTTTGTATTAATTATATTACAATAAGCTCCCATGTATATTAACAAATGATCTGCATAAACCCCCCCTTTTTTTTTGTTCCTTTTTTTTTTGCAGATAAAATACATTGAATAATATTTTGTTTTAAAATCAAATATACAAAATAAATGTTCAAAAGATTTTATTTTATGTAAAATTTAAGAGAGCTACTCTTATTTTATGTAAAATTTAAGAAAACCAGGAAAATAGTTTTAATAATAAAATACAGTAAAACCTCCATAAGCTAATGCTTCAGAAAATAAATATAATAATTTCTTCCGATCACAGATCATTCACCACGTACTAAATTATTAATTCAATAATATAATATTTATGCTAAATTAATAGGAATTTAGTTATTTCTAATTATATTAGTTTATAGAGGTTTTAATGCATGACAATTTTTTTTGAAAATACAGAAAATCGAATAAATAATGGCAAGAAATTCCATAATAATTCATCAACAACTCAAGAGGTTTATATACATAAATCCAGTAAAAACTCGATAAATAAATAATCCCATTTAAATAATAATTTATTTTGGTCTCAATTAAGTAAAAACGTACCAAATTATTAGATCGATAATTTAATATTTTTTTAATTTAATAAAAAAATAGGGTAAATTACGGTCACCCCTGAAGTAATGTCAAATTATGAAAAACTCTCTCATGTTTGGATAATTACAACTACCCCTCAACTATGAATCTTCTTACACGTCCACTGTCAAATTTATTGAAATTAATGATATACTTAATCGGGCCGACCCAATGGGCCTTAAATTATCTAATAACTAGGCCCAATATACGAAAGCCCAATCACTTACAATTGGGCCCAATACACGAAAGCCCAAGCACCTTCAAAGTAAGGCTTGGACCCAACAGAGTAAGCCCAACCCAATCTACGACATATAAATAGATGTTTTACTCATTTGTAAATGTACGTTCTAATTATTCGCAATCAAACTAGAGTTTTATTCTCTCTACTATCTCCACGATCTGTACATCTGACTTGAGCGTCGGAAGGGTTTCCGCCGGATCAACCCCCGACTTAGTTCACGTTTGCTCATTTCGCAGGGACCTCAGGATCATCAAGTTGACGAGCTACTGATCCGCTTTGCTCTCCCAGCTCGTTTTCTACAATACCCTAGGTGATCTACATTTTTGCATCATCAGAAATCTTCTAGATTATATGGAATGTTCTCAAATTTGTACCCGTTGTATCTCATTAGAGGTCCACATTTTGAAGCAAGATGATCATAAGATGCGTTTTTTTGGCTTGTATATATTAGATTGTGGTGCATCAGAAAACTGCATTGTTGCACAAAACGAGTACAAACTGAAGTACATTCCACAAAATTTAGAAGATTCCGTTGAATTTGACACCATAGTTGAAGAAATATAGTTATTCAAACATAAGGGGTTTTTCCGTAATTTGACCTTACTTTGTAATTTACCCTAAAAATGAAGAGAAGTCAAAGTAAGAATTTGATGAAGGGCAGAAATGGCAAAACACAAATTCCCATTCTCCTCCGTCAAACTCACCACCCTCGTCGAAATGAGCGCTGCCAATGGCGGAAATGGAACGGAATATTCCTCCGCATCTCAACCGCGTAACAGCCGATGAATGGCAAAGCTCCTCCGATTCAGAAGCCCTCTCTTCTCACAGCCCTCTAAGCCATTCTTCCTTTCTTCTCTCTCCTCTTCTTCTTCTTCTTCTTCTTCTTCTTCTTCTTCAGACGTGAACAAAAGTACCTCTTCATCGGACAGTGTCGGCAATAAAGCTCTTTACTTTCTCAATTGCTGTAAGAACAAAATCCATCTCTTTCAAATCCAAGCCCAATTGATTACTTCCGGTGTTTTCCAAGACCCATCTTTCTCCGGCCGCCTTTTGAAGCTCTCGTCGAGTTTAATCGACGATTTGTGCTACACGCTTCTGATTTTCAAGTGCATCGATTTTCCCGATGCGTTCTGTGTCAACACTGTAATCAAGGGTTACACTTGCAGCAACCACCATCAAATAGCTGTGTCGTTTTATGCGGAAGCGCTGAGAAGGGGTGATTTTTACCCCAATGGGTTCACTTTTCCGCCATTGATTAGTGCTTGCGCTAAATTGGGTTGCTTGAGTTTGGGGCAAATGTGCCACGGCCACGCGCTGAAGTTCGGTGTGGTGGACCACGTTCTGCCTGTTCAGAACTCTTTGCTTCATTTCTATGGTTGCTGCCGGCTCGTAGATGTTGCGGGTAAGGTGCTCGACGAAATGCCTGTGAAAGACTTGGTTTCGTGGAACACGGTTATCGGCGGTCTTGCAAAGGCTGGTGAAATGGAATCAGCCCACAAGATGTTCGATGAAATGCCTAGGAAGAACGTGGTTTCTTGGAATGTTATGATCACCGGGTATTTGAATTTCCGCAGCCCCGGAAATGCGCTGCAGTTGTTCAGAAGAATGATGTCGCGGAATTACGAGAGCAACGACACTACCAAAGTGCAAGTAATTGCGGCTTGTGCGAGGTCTAATAGATTGAAGGAAGGGAAATCAATCCATGGATTCATTATCAAGGCATGTACGGATTTCAGTTTGATTATAGATACAAATATGATCGATATGTATAGCAAATGCGGTAGAACCGATATTGCTCGGAAAATCTTCGATAAAATGCCGATAAAAAATCTCGTTTCTTGGAATGCAATGATTTTAGGTCACTGCATTCATGGGGATCCGGTCGATGGGCTTAGTCTTTATTCAGAAATGGCGGATAAAATTAACCCCGACGAACTGACCTTTATTGGTGTTTTGTGCGCTTGTGCTCGCTTAGGATTATTGACTGACGGGAAAAATTACTTTTCAGAAATGATCGATTTATTTCATTTGAAGCCCAATTTTGCACATTATTGGTGCATGGCTAATTTAATGGCTAACATTGGTCGAATGGAAGAGGCGGTGAGTATCTTAAGGAATATCCCGACCGACGAGGATTTTTCTCCGGAATATTCCTTTTGGGCGGGGTTATTGGGGTCGTGCCGTTTTCAAGGGGATGCGACTTTAGGGGAGCAAATTGCGAAGGAGTTGATTGAGCAAGATCCGTCGAATTTTTCGCATTACAATTTATTGGTTAATGTTTATGCTTTAGCGGGGAAACGGGCGGAAGTTTCTAGAACAAGGGAGATGATGAAGGAGAGGGGGATTAAGAGAGTGGCTTGTTGTAGTCTTAAGGACTTGACTGAAATAGTTTGCGATAACGCGAAAAGAATCAAGGAGATTGGTGCAGAATGTTGAACGGATTCGTTATTTTTCGTTTCAGGTTTTTAACTGATGAGATAAATCTCGATTTTCGTCGAATGACGAGCTGTTTTTATTTGTACTTTTGATTGGGATTCATATATACACTGGTACACTCCTGGATGACATCATTTTTGTTTTACAATTTTATTATTATTATTTATTTTTTATTTGAATTTATTTATTTTTGTTTAATAGCAAAGTACGAAAATTATCCTTATTTCGATTGAATTACGAAAAATAATTAATTGATTATAAATTTCAAAATCGCATTATGTTTACGATTTATTTTTGTTTTACAAACACTCTCTCAAGAGGGTGCAATTTCCCAAATAGAAACACAAATCAAATGTAATTGTGATTTACAAACAATTAAAAATAAAATAAAAATAAATAAATAAACTCTTAACAATCCCAAAAATTAACCTTAATCGAAAACAATTTGAACTATAATCGTCGCGTTCAAGCAAAAACGCCTTCTTTCAGAGACTTCAAAACGTCTTTGCACGCCAATCTTTTTGCCGTGTCCTTGTCCGCCGCAGATCTCGTTTCTTTATGCACAACGCCACGCGCTTCAACCTCTATAGTAGCATATACCAGCCCGTTCAATTTAGTAACTAGTTTCTGGAAATTAAAATGCTCCCTTTGACATAATTCGTTCAACTCTCTGACTGGATGTAGCCTCAGTGTTTCGAGTGTGACTAATGGCTCGAGAAGCGGCCTCAAACTTTGAAAAACAATCTCCTTATTGTGACCCGAGTCGACAAATATCGCCCCCGCTAGAGATTCTATTACGTCTCCAAGTACCTATATATACATATATTCATCATAAATACACGTACTAAGAACACAAATGACAAAATGCCTCCAAAAACTCACTTTTAGGGGGTTATGTGCCAAAAAAATGGATTATAAGGGGTGTTTTTGGTAATGTTTATAACATGGGGGGTTTTCTAGCAATTCAATAAAACACAAGGGTACTGAATGCAATAAACTCATTGATGAATTGTTTCAACGAAAAATTAATCGAAAATCTATTAAAAAAAAAAACTACCTTTGGATAAGTTGTCTCGGATTCCCAACCGAAAGTTGATTTGGAATTTATCTCGTCAAAGTTGCTAAGGGCGGTATTTATATGTCGGTGAAGCTCCGGTGAAAGATGAAGTATGTGTTTGTGCAGACCAGCCTTAACTGCTGAGTTGGCATAACAATCATTGTTCACAGATGCAGACCTTAGATCGGTTAAAAGTCCCGGAGATAGGCTGGGATTTTCTTGATAGAGGTGAACTGTAATTATATAATCCAGCACCGCATCCCCAAGAAACTCGAGACGCTGAATAATTACAATTGATTAAATAAAATCCCGTGAGAAATTGAAAAATAAAATGCATCAAATGTAAGTTTCATTGCAACCCAATTTTTTTCGAGACTTAAGCTAGAAACGTATTTCCAAAATTTCGGAACTTTTTAGAGATTGTTTTTGGAAATAGTAGAATGTAATGGAAACATAAATGACAACTATTAGGGGTAGAAATCGGACGGATCAAATCGGAATATTAGTATTTTCAGAAAATTTCTAATTTTTTTTCAAAAAATTAACCACAATTTTGTTGCGATATTTTTCCAAAAAGTTCAAAACTTTGGAAATTTCAACGAAAAACCTTGTTCCATTATCGAAAATTTTCGGATTGGAATCACCAGAACCCGGGAATTTTGATTTTTTTTTTTTTTTTGTCACCTCACTTGTAATATAAAATACATAATAATATTAAATTACAAGGGTAACTTTCGAATTTTTCTTGGAAATTTTGAAAATATGTTCGGAAAATTTTGAATCGGACCGGTATCTAATGACTAATATGTATTCCGATTCCGTTCCAAAACATATCAAAAAAATCGGAAATCATAAATAATTAGATTGGAATTTGCGGAATTTGAAAATTCCGTTTCAATTTCCACCCCTAACCACTGTGTAATAACCAATGCAAAAATAATGCCACCTCAAAAATAAGACGCAAAACGTGCTCTAAAAAAATCTTAAAGAAACAAATATTATATTGGAAATGGAGAAAAATCGAATTATTGCGTTAGAAAACAGTTTATTGTTTACCTGATAACATCCTGGAATTTCGGGCCGCATATAAGAACCATGAGTCAGCGCCTCGACCAATAGGGAAACATCCTTAAACGAGTAGTTCAAAATAGATTCCAAATGTCCGATATTTACATGCAACTCCGGTTTCAAAAACAAGCCTCTTGTATAAGGTATACTGACAAAGTCAACATCAATACCTAGCCATGCAATGAAGGACAAAGCCGGAATTTCACCTCCAGCACTAAGAAATGCACCGATTAATGCTTCTGCCACGTCAGCTACGGTTTTACCTTTAATTTTCCTGCTCCCATTTATGTAGATTTTTTTCGTTGACGAAAAGAGCTCGTTTTGTAATGTATGATTAGTACCCGGTATTATCCATGTTTTCGGATCAAATGGCTCGTTACGAATAAATCCCTGAGATTAATTAATATTTTATTTTATAAAAAGAAATTAAAAAAAAAAAAAGAATATATATATATATATATATATATATATATATATATATATATATATATATATATATATATATATAATCTTTAATATTACCGTAATTTTGCGGTCACATCCAAGCTTGCACAATGTAGTATTGCGAATAAGTTTCTCTCTTTTAAGACTAAGAAGACCTTCGTGCCGATTTTGATGCGTTTTGAAGAGTTGTTGACTAACCGCGTACTTGAGAAAAGAATCTCCAAGTGTCTCCAAAGATTCCAAATGAATATTCTCTTGGCATTTCTTTGTTGTTATTGCCTCCAAAACCTAACCGATTTTTCGAATAATTAGCACGGAATAATCAAATGAAACGAGTGCTTCAAATTCCTGAAGTGCACAAAAATCAAACTTCGACGCCACGTTAAAAAATATTGTCACTATCATAATAACCTTGGAAACTAACCTTATGATTAGTTAATTAATTAATTATTTTTTTCACCGGAAAAAAAAAAATATTACTTATATTTAACTTACTGTGAGTGTTGGAATAACAACATTTTGAGGACAGTGATCCAAAGGCATACTTTTCAGGCTCGACGCTAAAAGCATCGACTCGATTCGATGCATAATCGATGGAAGAAACGAGAATGAATAAAACGTAGAAATTGAAATAGGCGACATAATTATCAAGCAAAGCTCAGGTGGTAGTTCATATGTCGTATTCCTTGATTCTGCACCCAAAAAAATACATATATAGTTAGCAAAACATTAAAAAATAAAATTATATATATATATATATATATATATATATATATATATATATATATAGTAAAATAAACCTTTTGCACTGGAAATTCGACATCTCTGGAGAAAGTTATGCACGGTAAATATCCGTTTGGCATTAAGAAGAGTTTGTCGTTCAAATTGCAAATCGATCCCATGTCTGCAATTCATTACTATAAAAGTTAAGACGAGTTCTCTAAAATAAAATAAAAAAATAAAAAAAAAATAAAAAATAAAAAAAGAAACACGTACGTCCGTTTGTAATAGTTTTTGTACGTAATAGATTCTCCATCTTTGAGTTCAAGATACGTATTACCATTAAAACCATCCAAACTCCCGTTAACGCAGTACACAACACCATTATGAGGGGTACACACTAAGGAATTATCTAGCATGCAGCGACACGCTGAGCCGTTTTTCGTATGCATGCGGGGGCCATTACCCCCATTTCTAGAACAATTATTGTGTTCGTCTTTAGAAGAATTTTCGGGGTACGTAACAGAAGTAATGCATTTCCAGTCGATTGATGTGTTATGAGGCGAGCCTATAGTTGGGAGAAGAAGATAATTAAATATGGAAGAATCGATTTTTTCGGAAGATTGATTGTCTTCTTCGTAAAGCTTGTCTAGTTTATGATCGAGAAGAAGCCTGAAGAGCGTAATTTGGAATCTCCGACACAGGGCCACCTGCAATTAAAAAGTCTTAGAAAGAAATACAACGGCAAAAATAAAATATTTTTATTTTTAAATTTTATTTGATAAATTACAAACACACCCTCCTGATGTAAGGCTAAATTACGAAAAAAAAAAAACTACTACTTTTTTACGAAATTACATCTACCCCTCCTCAAACTTACGGTCCGTTAAAAATGTCCAAATTTCGCCTTCATAAAAAGAATATATAAATTGCAAGGGGTTTATTGCATTTAGCACTCTTGTGTTATAAATATTAGAAAAAATCCCCCTCACGATTCAATTTCGCACCGTTTAGGGGTTTGTGCGCTAAAAAATGCATCATAGGGGATTTTTCACTAATATTTATGACATAGGGAGCTATTTAGCAATTCGATAAAACATAGGGGGTACTAAATGCAATAAACTAAAATTACAAGGGTAAAGTTGAAATTTTCGGACAAATATTCTTGGAATCTAAAAGATTCTGTTAGTGTTGAGGACGTAAAAGGGACAATATTAGACGATGACATACTTCAAGGGTAAATGTAATCATGCAAACAAGAGGGGCGTTTTCGTAATTTAACCTTATCGCGGGGATGGTTGTAAATTTTTACCGTTTCTCATCGGCTATATATTAGACCGAACATGTAAAACGAGCTTCAAAAGTTTTGGAAAATACCTGCTCGGAATCCAATGAAATGTATCCAATATGTTTAATCCCTACAATTATCTTTCCCCTATCAACGTCCAAGTCAAGGTTGACTTTTTCGATATCATCGTCCAACCTTTCGTGAACAGCCAACACAACTTCTTGAAGCTGAACATCGTATTGGAAATTCGCTTTTAGCTCGATTAAATAGCAGTGATAATGCGTTTTCGACTCTTTTCTACACGAGCCAATCAATTCTGGCGGGAAATACTTTGCATGCTCGTCTATGTACGGTTCAGATCCTGTAATGAAACCGAAAAATACTTTATATAAATATAAATAAAATAACGAAAACAAAATTAAAATAAAACCCACAAACAAAATGAATCGAGGAAAAAAAAAACCTAATTCTTTAGCATCTCTTTCTTCCTCAACCATATCGGGAACGAGGTTATCCGTTAGGGCACCAACTTGATGAAGCTTCTTACAAGCTTCAAGGCAAGCAAGTTGCTTTAGTAATTTGGTGTTGCCCTCGACATTAATTGTTTTAATCGGGCAGCTATTTGGGAGGTGAAGCGTGCAAATCCCAAGCTCTTCGTCGGGTGAAAAGTATGGATAAGGTTTATAATAACTGCAAAAAAAAAAAAAAAAATCAAGAAACCAGAACGGGAAAATAAGTTTTAAGTTTTCGATTAATTTTCCGAAATTTTTAAGCAATATTTTTTTTTGAAGTTAGAAGTTGGAAGAACAAACCTATCGGAAGGGAGCCTCGAGCAATAAAAGTAAAGCAAAGCCACACTAGACCTCAAAGTTACGATTGCACCCGTGCTTTCGACTTGATACCACGGCTCACCGTGCATTGTATTACCGAGCGGTTCACACGGAATATCGGAATGGGTCAAGCATTCTTGCCTCATTGTACTTCCACTATCTATATAGTTCTTCACACGCGCTATGGCCGAAGGATCGTCCCTATAATATCGCATCAAAAAAAATTATTTAAAAAAAAAAGAAAAAATGTGACTTGTTACGAACATCTTTTAGGGGGCAGTTTGCTAATAAAACTAAAACATAGAGGAGAATTTTGCTAATATTTATAACATGGGGATATTTTTAACAATTAGAGTAAAGAGAAGGGTGCTAAATGCAATAAACCCAAAATTCTAAAGGATTGATAATTGTAAGTTTTTACTTACATCAACTTTCCAAGAGTTAATTGCATTCTAAAAAAAACTCCCCGTGTTATAAATATTAGCAAATAATCCCTAAATAGTACGTTTTTAGGGGTTGTTTGCTAATACAATTGAATTATTGAGGGAATTTCGCTAATATTTATAACAAGGGATTTTTTTTTTTTTTTTTTGACAATTAGAATAAACACAAGGGTATTAAATGCAATAAACACCAAAATTCTAAACGACTTTTTTTTTTTTCTTTTCTTTCTTAATAATTTACGAAGCAATGTTGAAAGTGCTCACCTTTTAACCATTAGTATAAAATCAGAGTTTGGCATACGAGCACGACCCCGTGACTGAATAAAGCTACATACTGTGGCAGAAGGATCGAATCTAATTACGAGATTGCAGCTTTGGACATCTAAGCCCTCTTCGAGCATTGAAGTGGCAATGATGATGTTAACCTGCAAAGCATATCGTGACCAGGGGTAAAACGGTCAAATCAAGATCGCAAAAAAAAAAAAAAAATCAAAATTGCAATTAATAAATAAATAATTAAATAAAAAATGTAAAAAATCGCATACCGTTCCTTTGCGGAATTCTTCGATAATTGCATTTTGTTCTTTCCGACTCTGAGACTGCAATCTTGAATTGTTGCCAGCTGTATATTCGGTTTTCCAATTAATATACAACGGGAGCAATTCATTCAACAAACTACGAATAACAATTGATGTCACAATCCGTTCAACGAATACTATGCACCTCAAAGCCTCCGTTTCTCTGTGCAAACAAAAAAAAAAATTGAGACGTAAAAAATTAAACGTTAATTTCGATTATTAAATTTTTATCGAGAAATTGCTAAATAGCTGTAAAAATTAAACAAACCTGTACTCAAGAAGAGTTTCAACGAGGCATATGACTTTTGACGTAAGATAACCAGATTTCATGCTAGCTGCTAAATCATTACAAACCGACCATTGTGGATCTACACAAACGTGAAAATATATATATAAATATATAAATATACATATATTATATATATATAAATATATAGTTTTTTTTTACCAGACGGCATGAATGCAGAGAAGACCTTTACTGCATCTAAACTAAAAGCTTGTACGACTCTTTCACCGGAAATATCCATTTTATCCCACATAAATATGTCATCTTCTTGACGAGAATAAAGCTCCGATGCCTAACTCAAAACAAACAATGTTATTCGTAATTATTATTATTATTTATTTATTTTATTTTTTTGTATCAAATAATATATATATATATATATATACCTTCATAGCTAGCCAAACGCCGAGCTCGGTCAAACAAAACATGAAAGTCGACAATAGCATTTTTAATTTCTTCTTTGCAGATTTGGCGACTGATTCTGAAATGTTTGGTCCTCTGAGAATAAGTTTATGCTGACGAAAAGAAAAAAAAATTCGAAAGCAATTAATATTCTGTAATTAGATGACTAACCTATACAAGAATATTATTAAATGTAACTATGTGAAATTCTTGTAAACCAAATTCGACGGATAAAAAAAAGAAACATTTGCTATAAGATGAGCTTACCTTTTCTAACAACTGCTGCAAGTTTTCCTCGAGGGAT
>NW_012193101.1:1557105-1602442 GCF_000504015.1 Erythranthe guttata
ACCCGGTTCTCTTGGTTTCGGGTATAGCGGGCTTGATCCTCCACTCGTAGGAGAAGAAGATATCCGGGTCGGTATCCCGGGTTTGGGTTCGGAATCTCTTGGCTGATTTGGAGTTCAAGAGGAAGCTCTGGTCCATTTACAACCCTAAAACAGGGTTTTTGTTATTTCAATTTTTTTTAGGGTTGAAGGTTTTTTCTTTTAAACTTCAGATTTTGCTCTGTATTTTATGGGGAAAAAATCTTTTTTTATTTTTATTTTTTTTTATTTCAATTTTTTTTGTAGGGTTCAAGGTTTTTTCTTTTCAACTTCAAATTTTGCTCTGTATTTTATGGTGAAAAAATCTTTTGTTTATATGTCAATTTTTTTTTCTGGTGTGTGTGTGTGTGTGTGTTTGCAGGGTATACTGAGACGTTGGATGATACGACTGAGATAGTTGTGCCGAAAGATGATTACGGACTTTACGCCATTGATATTCTGGACCCTTCTTTCGTGAGCTTTTTTTCCGTTTTGTTCTTGCAATTCGTTAATTTTTCATCATATTTTGATGTGTTTGTGTTTGAGTTAACAAGATATTCGCATTTTGCTCGATTTTCAGTTTGTAAGGCTCCTGCATTTGACGGATCTATACCATTTCCATGACATGATCGACATGCTCGTTGAATGTGGATACGAGAAAGGAACAACGTTGTTCGGATACGGTTACGATTTTCGACAAAGCAATAGGTAGTAGTAGTAGTACTTAGTTTTCCGACAATTGTTTATTCGTGACTACACTAATATCGTAATATTGCAGGATCGGTCAGTTAATGGACGGTCTGAAAGAGAAGCTGGAGGCTGCCTATAAAGCGTCGGGGGGTAGAAAAGTCAATATCATTTCACACTCGATGGGCGGATTGTTAGTGATGTGTTTTATATCACTTCACTGTGACGTACGTTTAATTTCTTTGATTGATGCTTTGTCCTAAATTATCTTTTACGAATGTTGTCTTAAGCATTTGCATATAGATATCATGTTTACGTACGTCCGATTTATGTTTTCTTTAGTAATTGTTGAGCATTTGTTCGATTTTTGGTCGGATTTTTTAGCTCTTAAAACATTGACTTTTTAACTCTCGACTGCAGATTTTCACCAAATACGTAAATAAGTGGATTACAATCGCCACTCCCTTCCAAGGTAATAGTTGTTGCACCCCATTTTCGTGTTATTTTTACGAGACTCTAGATTAGTATATAATATGGGGTAAATTACAACCACCCCCTGAGGTATGTTCTATTTACGAAAAACCCCTTTTGTTTGGATAATTATATCTACCCCTCAACTATGATTTTTTCTTACACATCCACCCTTATGGTGTCAATTTCAACATAATCATCTAGATTTCGTGGAATGTGCTCTAGTTTGTACTCGTTTTGTGTACAAATGCAGTTTATGATGCACCATATATACAAGCCAAAAAACACATATTATGATCATCTTGCTTCAAAATGTAGAGTTCAAATGGGATAAAACGGGTACAAAAGTGATAATATTTCATATAATCTTGAAGATTCCACTAAATTTGAAACCGCAAGGGTGGACGTGTAAAAAAAATTATAGTTGAGGGGTGGTTGTAATTATTCAAACAGGAGGGGGGTTTTCGTAATTTGACCATACCTCAGGGGGTGATTGTAATTTACCCTATAATATATTACATACGAATTATTCTGATTTTATTTTGAACAGGTGCACCAGGTTGCATAAACGACTCTATACTTACCGGAATGCAATTTGTCGACGGCTTCGAAAGTTTCTTTTTCGTATCGAGGTGGTCAATGCATCAAATGGTAATATCTTCCCGTTTTCCCGATTTTTATTTTCCTCTTCTCTTTGATCCAATTTAACCATATTTCGTATATATATATATATATATATATTCTTAGTTGGTAGAGTGCCCGTCTGTTTACGAGATGTTGCCAAACCCTGATTTCAATTGGAAAAAACAACCCGAGATTCAAGTATGGAGGAAACACTCCGAGGATGGTGAAAGTTCGGTTACACTCGACTCCTATGAAACTAACGATTGTGTTTCTCTTTTTGAACAAGCATTAGAAAAGAACGAGGTACTCGTTTTTTTTTTCTTTTTCCGAATAGTCAACTCGTTTATTTGTTACACACTGTGCTATGTTTTATTATTTATTAATGCAGTACTAATTATCTTTGTTGATTTGTTAATGAAAATAGCTAAACTACGAGGGGAAAAAAGTGGCGCTTCCTTTCAACTTCGAGATTCTGAAATGGGCTGCTTCTACTCGGGAAGTTCTGAACGGGACTCAACTTCCTGACGGGGTTTCCTTTTATAACATATATGGAACATCTGTCGACACTCCTTTTGATGTTTGGTACTTAACCATATTTTTACGTTTCTCTTTTCAAACGTAATATCATCCAATCGTTTTACATGATTTTCTGACGTCTCTCTCTCTCTCTCTCTCTCTCTCTCTCTCTCTCTCTCTCTCTCTCTCGTGCAGCTACGGTACAGAATCTTCTCCCATTGATGAGTTATCTGAGATATGTCACACGCTGGTAAGGAAACTCAAACTCGACTTTATCTAATAGATGTTAAATCACTTTTCGATCATTGTTACATTAAGTGAACCGCCACCACTCGTAACACACATACTTACATGTTTGTATATATATATATTTCAGCCAGAATACTCGTACGTAGATGTTGATACTTACATGTTTGTATATATATATATATATTTCAGCCAGAATACTCGTACGTAGATGGTGATGGAACGGTCCCCTCTGAATCAGCAATGGTACGAACAATTCCGAATTTATTTGCTTTCTTTTTATATTTTACATGTACTATATATAATGTATCGGGTGCAGGCAGATAATTTCGATGCAGTAGAAAGAGTTGGAGTTTGCGGAAGTCACCGGAAGCTACTAGCCGATAAGAAAGTATTCCAGCTCATCCAAAACTGGTTAGGAGTTTCGACAAATGTCAAGACGAAGCAATATTCTACCGCTTCGTCGAAAGTGATGGATGATTCGATAGTCGAATCAACCTAGTTAGTACATGTTTAATTTATACTGAAAAAATTAATGATCGTTATTATCTTATGCTCACTGCACTCGAAGTTGAATACTTTCGATATATATATATATATATATATATATATATATATATATATATATATATATATATATATATATATATATACAAATAAAATACACGCACATAAACACACATACGTTGAATATATACGGCACAACGAAATACGGGAGTGTGGGGGAATATATAGAGATACTATGAAAGCAAGATCAACTTAGGACATGCGGTTTTTAATAACGACGATCTGCATGCATTTAAAAATGGATTGATTTGAACCGCGTATCGCGAACATTTGCAGATAACACGCCAATATTTATATATGATTGTACGGTTTCAAGAGCAAGACTCGTTTTTTTTTTTTTTATATTTACGATGTGATGGTTGCGGAGTAATTTTCAACATAATCCAAATAATTCCTACGATTTAACAAATTCTCTCGTTTCCAAACTTGCAAATCATTAGGGTTTTTGTCCCATATTTTATCAATTAGGAAGCGACGGTAAACCAAATCCACTATGTTTATCTGAATTTTCATGTCAATTTTTTCATTTTTCCGAGAAACAAAAATGGCTGGATTCCGTGTTAAACAACACGAAATTAAAAAGGAAAAAAAGAGAAACTGGAAATTGGGATCCGTGTTGAACAACGTGGAAATAGCATACTTCGTTTTTTATTCACTACA
The DNA here is from genome assembly GCF_000504015.1 of Erythranthe guttata. Next base: position 1,560,892 of record NW_012193101.1, read on the forward strand.
TACATAATTCAAGAATCGTAAAAATATAAAATTTACCTCAATCTGTTATCGCATTAATCGAAAATTAGTTTCGAGAATTTGAGATAGAGTAAGGTTTTGAAATATGAAAAAAAAAATGGTAATTCTTTTAAAATGAAAGTACTAAAGCTAACTAGATTATCCCTTTTAAAATATTTAGTTTTTCAAATTATGAATGAGCCAAAAAAATAAAATAAAAAAAAATGGTAATTCTTTTTGTTATAGCTAGGAAAGGGTGGGGGGTTAAATGGAAGAAGGCATGGGGGCGGAATGCTTTTGTTTTGGCTCTTTAATTAATAAAGTGTTGAACTTTTTTCTTGGATTTTGTTTCTTGTGCAAAGAATATATTTTTATATTAATATTTGTTTTTTGAGTAATCCCTACTTAATTAATTAATTAAATAATTAAAAAAAATAAGAGATGGTAATAGTTTCCGAGGAGGCACGGGTGGTCCGACGATATCTCCAACACAATCCCACTTCCCACCGCTTCCCCACCTCCTCCGCCACTGCATTTGGATTCACACTTTTTCTTTATTTTTTATTATTTAATTACTTGATTTAATTAATTAATTAATTGATTAATTGTCATTTATACTAGTACAACTAATTATACATAAGTTTGAAGTGGACATTCAAATTTATTAAAATTATTAGATTCATCAAAGAAAATGTACATGCAATTATTGCACCATTTACACGTGGCCTTCTATGAGTGATTTTTATAAAACATCTAATACCTACACGTGTCACATATATATTGCACATGGCAAATTACGGCAACCACTGATATATGGTCAAATAACGAAAAAACGCTTCTTGTTTGGATAATTACAGTCACCCCCTCCTTTTAAATATTTTTACATAAATTTTATGTAATTCGGTTATTTACCGAACCAAATCGTATATTCAATTCAGTAAACGGTATGAAATGTTGGCGTATATTATAACATCCACAAATTTACCTCTTGAGGGGTTTTCTCGTAAAATATACATAGTTGGGATGGATGAGAGGGGTAATTACCCAAACATGAGGGAGGTTTTCATAATGTAACCATAACTCAGGGGGTTGGCCATAATTTGCCCCACAAAATTTTTACCCTCGAGGCCATTTATCAAGCCCAACTCCCCCGAACGCTGGAAAATGCACCGATTACTGGATTTCGGGCGGGTGGTGATGAACAAAACTGTGAAAAAATCATAAAATCTCGAGAGGAAGTATCAAAAATGTATTACTGATTGTGTGTGTGAGCGTAACTCTAATAGGGTTCTTACGTTTGCATATGTTTATATAATTAATTATGGTCCTTATTTACAATAACTATTTTTCGTCTATGATTAAGATTGCTCAATCAAACAGTTTAAAGCTAGCTACAACCTTTCCTTATCTATTTATGGAAATTGTCTCCAGATCTCATCCTCCAACATTCATGTAATCAGTTTGTCGTTCGTCGTGTCTTCTCTTCTTACCTCTACCAGCATTAAAAACCCGGGGGCGAACTACCATGTAATTATGACCTTTTCTAGGCGAACTTCTGAACTAACCACTTTGACAATCGTGTTCCATGGAACTCTTGGCTCGTCTTAATCTACAAAATTCGTCGGAGGAATGTTCATGGCCCATTTTATTCTGTTCGCCCTACTAGGCCTCTGGCCCAATATGCCAAGAAGGTTGGGGCACGACTCGGTTGCCGAATCGTACCCCATCAATCTGATTTATGGACAACCTAACTATACAAATTAACCAAATAGATAAATAATAAATTAAGAAAGGAAGTAGGATAGACAAGTGTGAAGGAAGGCTAGTTAATTAGAGAATGGCTCCAATTATGGTCAAAAAGAGATAAAAGACAGATGGTAGATAGACTATGGTTCGTGGCATGATTATTAATTATATTACCGAGACTATTATTAATTTAATATTTTTATTTATTTTTGGTCAAATTATTATTACTTTATGTTTTTACACATTGGAGAACATGCTTTTGGTAATAATCTAATCTAATGGTAATAGTATTTAATTTATTTATTTTTACTGTCTTTTGATTCTCTCTTCTTCAACGGTCAAACTTAGCAGTCATAATCTTTTTGCACCCTTCGAGACACTTCTCTCTCTATCTTCAATGTTCATCTATTTATTTTTTATTTATATATTAATTACAAATATAAATATAATTTAATTTAACTAATAATGCTGCAACAGGGAAAAGTAAAATTAAGTGACAAGCAAAGCAACACAGTTGACAAAATTGAAGTGATCGATTAGTATTTTTGAATATTAATATTATTATTTACGTTTGTAAGATTTGGTTTCTGTGAAATTCTATATTTGGAATTAGGGTATATATAGCTTAGGAATAACGATGTTAATTAATTAATATTTAAATAAATAAAATAGAATTAATGGAAAATGAATAACCCCAAAACCCTCAAGACAAGGGTTAGTGTCTTCATATAGGGGCACATATAGATATTATTATAATATTTCATTTTTTGTTTTTTAGCTTCTGCAATGTCTTGCATATCCAGGAATCTTCCCCCCTTAATTCCACACACATACATGCAGATATATATTTTATTAATTAAGCTAAATATTAAATTATCGAACTAATAATTTAATACGTTTTCATCGAGTCAGATCGAGAAATATTATTATTTAAACAAAGTTATTAATTTATCGATTTTATATTTATTCACTAATATGGTAATGAATGAACATATAGCCAATATAGGTAGACTAGGTAAACCGACACTCTCTTATAATAACTTGCAAACCACACGAGAGACGTAAACTGCACTAGATTGACCATGTGTGACAAGCTATCGACCGTTGCCAAGGGATACTCCGTCCTTCCCCAATTAATTGACGTTTTCAAATTTATCGCATTATTAAGAATTTCATTAATTAATCTCTAATTTGGTAGGAGAAATCCAAAATTGTCCTTTGCTCTCTCTAAATAATAGTAAACAAAGATAAAATATAATTTTTTTTTTATCCAACTCGATTGAAAACGTATTATCTGTTTGATCTAGTGATTTGACACTAGACTAATTAATTTTCTATATGAAGACTTGCAAAGAGCAGTAATATATATTTCCACAATTACACGATTTTATTTATGTAATATTATTTAAGATTGAATTCACATTATTTAAATTCAGAGAAGGAATTTTGAAATAAAATATTATACGCAGTACTGTCAGTCCATGCATGAATTATTGTAGTGTGCAGTAGAGAGAGAGAGAGAGAGAGAGAGAGAGTCCCCCGTTTGCAGCGGGGGAGCAGTTTGATCATCAACCCAATATAATATATATATATATATATATATATATTTGTGTGTAATTTGTATATATACATATAGAGAGAGAAAGATAGGAGAGAGAGAAAGAAAGGAGAGAGAGAGAGAGAGAGAGAGAGAGAGAGAGAGAGAGAGAGGAATAATGTGATGTGAAATATGGGAGGGAAGAATGTGAGAAAGTTATGGGGCATTTGAAGGCCGCCTGACCTAAAATGTGGCAGAGCCCCACCTGAATTTAACTACTACTACACTGCCTCTCCCAGTCAACCTGCAGATGATATATATATACACACACATTACACACACTAATCTGTGTAAAGTTATATGTATTTTAATTTTACCCTATATTGTTATAACTATTTATATATTTATATAAATACTATTGATGTATTAACTCAAATGTTAGATATATATATATATTATATATATATCGTCTCAATTGTAGTTCTTTGAGTTAGGTTTTCAATACAACAGACTTGAATCGGCTGGAATGGAATTTGGACGTCTGTGTACAAAGTTATGCAATTAATTGTTAATTCATTTATTCTACATTGTGGTTGGTGTTTATTGATTCATCATGTTTTTCTCATCCGACATCCGATTTTGGTGATTCGAGTTGGATTATGAAGCTAACACAAAATACTACAAAATCCGGGCTTCGAGTTTTGCCAAATTTAGATTTGAGAATTGCAAAAATAACGTTTGAAATCGAAACGATAATATTAAAACTGGAACTATATTTATCTAGACATATAATTAGTGACAGGGTTTTCTGACATTGAAATATGACTTTATTGTGTCCCAAGTAAGGTATGAATTAATGAGTGTGTATGCATATACATACCTTATATATGGGCGTGGGAATGGAATGAGGGCCTTTTATTTTATGGGTTCATTTCTTGATTGCTTAGTTGTTTCTAATATATATATATATATATATATATATATATATATATATATATATATATATATATATATACGATGAGGGGTAGGTAATGTTTCTATGATACAATTTACCAAGATATACCATGAACATACATGCAAATTACATCAATTATTGTAATTTATTTAACTACATGATCAAGGTTTCAATCCCCTTGTCAACAGTCGTTATGTTGAGTTTATCACAGATGATTAGCCTAGTGTGGTTTACGTTTCTTGTATGATTTGCAAGCTATTATACGAGAGTGTAGGTATACATAGTATACTTATATAGTTGGCTGCGGGTTTTTTCATTACCAAAATAAAAATACAATTAAATAAACTGTAAAGTCTGTATTTAAACACTCTTGTGTATTGTTGGTCGGAAATATGATTTTTTTTTTTTGTCCTGCAAATAATGTCGATTTTGATCCGAACGATTTCGATTATGGAACCATCTTTTTACGATGATTTTATTTTAAAAACATGGATTTGGAATTGGAATTATAATAAGTTTTATATGATTCAATGAATCTTTGTGGATTATTATTTTTTCTGTTTTTTTTTTTTTTTTTTGTTAAGTATGCTATAAATTGTGAGGTTCTTGGAGAGATAAAAAGGTAGTATACCGTGTGGTTTCATAATTGAGTTTTTAACCCATACTAATATTTAATATATTTAAAAAAAAAAAAAAACTAAAATTAATTAATGTAAAATTAAAAGGGTTAAGAGAATCTTGGAAATCTTTGAACGTTCAAAGGATAGTTTTAAGATTACGAAATTAAGCACGTGCTGTTAGGTTTACAATCCCATGTGTCTTACCCTATAATTAAACTATACTAATTAATTAATTAATTAGTTAATTAATTACCATCGAGATAAGTTAAACCTATACTTGCCTATTCTTGGATTTACCCCCTTTCAATTTGAACTATACTATATTATATTTTGTCGACAATATGTGTGTGTGGTGTGTTGACTGTTGACCATACAAATGTACAATACGCAATTATTATAGTTTATACATTTTTAATTAAATTTTGTTGCTCGTGTATTAGCATGTATAAACAATTTTATATTTTTCAGGGGCCAAATATGCATAAAAAAAAACTCAAGTGTGCTGATTATGCTACGTGACGAAAAAATTGAGAAATATCGAGAATATATGGCCATCTTGAATCTATACTGGCTCCGCAACTGCATTCTTTTACTTGGACCTCTACACGCAGAGTGTGAAATTAAAGAGCAAAAATCATAAGAGATCAAATTTCATTGTTTTTTTTTTAATAATCATTTCATTGTTGCTAACCTATAATGTGAGAATTGTAGTTAAATTCTGTAAATTTATACGGTCGGAGATAATAGAATCCTATAAATTTATCGAAATATTAAATTATTGAACTAATAATTGAGTATGTTTTTATCGATTCGGACCGGAAAAAATAATAAACTAAGCGAAATTATTAACTTATCGAGAAAAATGTGAGAAATTAAAAGGACAAGAATGCCCTTGATAAACCCTAGTAATACAAAACTTGGTATTATCACTTGGTGAAATGATAAGAGTTTATTGGGATCTGTGTTTGCCTGCCTGCCCTTGAAACTATAGGGCACCCCCATTTATGACCAACTATATCTAGAGAGAGAGAGAGAGAGATGAGAGAGAAAGAGGAGAGAGAGAGAGAGAGAGAGAGTTGGGCGTATGTATATATAAATAAATGTAGAGAGTTTGCTTTGGAAGAAACGATTTTCTTTTTACCTTTGATTCATTTGGACCTTTCCTCTTCATCTCATACTAGTATCTCTATATATCTTCTCTCACTACAACTCTTCTTCTTCTTTCTTGTTTCTCTCTCTACTTACACTGTCTTTCTCTCTCTCTCTAGATCATTACTTCATGCATGAAGAAATGAACCACTACTGATTTATACATATACTAGTACTCTCGATATATAATTAGAAAGAAAAACCTCGTACTGGAACAAAAAAAAAAGATGGATTCAATGAACAACTGGTTGGGATTCTCTCTCTCACATCAACAACAACAACAACAACAACAACAGCAAGATCACTCTCAGAACTCGGTTCTTTCTGATAATCAAACTCAGCTAGGGTTCAACTCGGATGAATTATTATTATCTGCCGGTGGTGGTGGTGGTGGTGGTAATAGTAACTCCGATCATAATCAATGCTTCGATCTCATCACTTCCGACGACTCCACCACCCTTCCTCCGGCCGCCGCCGCCACCCCTTTCTCCATTTTTCAAGCTTTCAACTCAAACCCTCATCATTCTCAAGGTCAGTTTTCTATATTTTTTTAGCGTCTGTTTTTTATGGCCCCCTTTCTTTAAAACCCTAGTTTTTTTATGTTTTTTTTTTGCAGATAATTGGAATATGAACTCGTATTCATGCAGCCCGCACCAAAATCAAGAAACCCCAAAACTTGAGAATTTCCTCGGCGTACATGGCGGCCAAACCCATTTCACCGACCACTACCATATCAACGGCGGCGGCGCTAATCGCTACACCCCATACCAAGAAGCTGAGCCGCCGGCCGCCGGAAACAACAGTACTATGGGTTTATCTATGATAAAGAACTGGCTGAGGAACAACAGCAGCAACCCTCTTCCACCGCCGACGACGGAAGCAGTAGATAATGAGGCGGCGGTGGTGGTGGCAGGCGGTGGCGGTGCGCAGACACTGTCGCTTTCAATGAGCACAGGCGGCGGCGGCGGCTCTCAGTCGTCAGATAATAACAAATTACACCAGTCTGGTAATAGTAATAATAATACTGCAGCAGCAGCAGCAGCAGCTGCAGCTGACAGTTGTACTCAGAGCAGTGGTGGTGGTACAGTTGAATCTGTGCCAAGAAAATCTATTGAAACATTTGGACAAAGAACTTCTATCTACCGTGGTGTTACAAGGTTTTTTTTTTCTTTTTTTTTTTTAATTAATTATTTATTTATTTATTTTAGTTTCTATATATATAAAAAAATTAATTAAATTAAATTTGTGTTTAGGCATAGATGGACAGGGAGATATGAAGCACATTTATGGGATAATAGTTGCAGAAGAGAGGGACAAACTCGCAAAGGAAGGCAAGGTTTGTCTAATTTTTAATTTTTTTTTTAATTTCAATATAATTAATAATTTTTGATCTTTAATTATTTAATTAACTTATTAATTAATTTCTTTTTTTTCCCATGAAATGATTCAATCTTTACTCCAGTTTACTTGGGTAAGTCAGTGCCATTTTTTCCTCTTTGTGTTTCCATTATCTCCATTATTTTTTTATTTTTTTTATATATAATATATATTTTAGTTAATTTATTTTTATTACAAATATAATAGGAGGTTATGACAAGGAAGATAAGGCTGCTAGAGCTTATGATTTAGCAGCACTGAAATACTGGGGAACCACCACTACTACAAATTGCCCTGTGAGTATATTTAATTTTCATTATTTCACTATTTTTTTTTAATATATAAATGTTGTTATTAAATTTGTAAATAATGTAGTTAATTTTAAATTTTATTACTTAGCCACATTTTTTTGTATCGATTTTTTTCGAAAACAATTAGATCAGCAACTACGAAAAGGAAATCGAAGAAATGAAGCACATGACAAGGCAGGAATTCATAGCATCCTTAAGAAGGTACGTAATCGATTCGAAGTAATTTAATTAATTTCTCGAGTAATTAATTTTTTTTATTTAGTTTCTTGAAAAAAATTAAAACTTATGTAGTATATATAATCAAATATATATTTATATATATGCATGCATTGTATTGAAATGGCTACTTCAATTGATCCAGGAAGAGCAGTGGATTCTCTCGTGGCGCATCGATTTATCGAGGTGTTACAAGGTATAATTATAATATATCATAATTAGTTAAAAAAATAATTTACAAAAATTCACCATATATAAAATATAATATTCTGCATTTTAATTAATTGGACAATAATATTAATTAATCAAAAAATTAATTAACAGACACCATCAGCATGGAAGATGGCAAGCAAGAATTGGAAGAGTTGCTGGAAATAAAGACCTTTACTTAGGAACTTTCAGTAAGCACAACTATTTTAATTTATTTCTAATTATATTTCGTTGTTTTTTAATTATTTTATTTTTATTTTTTTCCGAAAAAAAGGCACACAAGAGGAAGCTGCAGAAGCGTACGACATCGCGGCGATAAAATTCCGAGGCCTAAACGCAGTGACAAATTTCGAGATAAACCGGTACGACGTCAAAAGCATATTAGAGAGCACCACCCTCCCGATCGGTGGTGCCGCCAAGCGATTAAAAGATGCGGAGAATGCCGAGATCGCCCTCCAAATCCAACGAGCCGAAGAAGCGAACAGTGCGTTGACTATTAGCAACCACATATATAACATGAACAACATTAGTAATGGAGTGTATGGTGGTAATAACAACGGTTTCCAGAGCCAATCACAGCCGTTGATCGGGATGTACCCTTACGGATCAAATCAACGGCTCTGGTGCAAACAAGAGCAACACGATTCCGGATTTCACGATATTCATAATCAGCAGCAGCTTCAACTGGGAAACTATACTCAGAACTTCTTGCAGCCTTCTTCGGTTTTGCACAATTTGATGAGCATGGATTCGAATAGTTCGGTCGAGCAGAGCTCGGATTCCAATGCCGGTGTTTATGGGAATGGATTCACGATGCCGATGATGAATCCGATTGCGGAGGGCGGATTTGAGGAGAGCGTGTTTGGAGGGAGTTCGTATAATCAACATGCGAGGAGTCTGTATTATCAGCAATCTTCTTCGCCTCCGCCAACCGGGGTTCCGAAAAACGGGATTTATAATAGTGCTAGCGATCATAATAATAACGGATGGATACCTACGGCTGTTCCGACAACGACTTTTACGGTGTGGAACAATACGTAATAACCGCGGGAATGTGATAATATTATTAACTGACTTTTACTATCGTTTTTTTTTTAGCTTTCTTGATTTTGCTTAGAGAGAGAAACTGATCTAGGAAGATTAGGTATTTCGTTAACGTTGCTTTCGATCATCAATGTACGACGGTGTGGCCGGGGTTTCATCACTAGTCTGATCAGTGGCTGTGAATTTTGGGAGCTTCGGTTTTGGTTTGTTCGTCGGTGGCAATTACGTAATGTATGTATGTCCAGGCTTTGTAATTTTCAATAGCATTTACTGAACAAAGAATTGGATTTTCTATGCTTATTCTTTGTGTCGAATGTTGATTTAGTTATATTACTCGTTACACGGGTTAAGTGTTCGGGTTTTTGAGGTATCGGAGAAAGAGAGGAATCGTATATTGAACTGTTAAACTCCGTTTACACGAATGATCGTAGCTGCCTAACCAACACGTTGATCATCCAATTTATAACTAACTGATTAATCCATCTAAGCTTACGCGTACGCTTTTATAAGTTATGTTCGTATCTTCCAAACGGTATCGTTTCTCCGTTCCCTTCACCAACTGGCATAACGAAATCAAATATCTTACTAGAACTTTCGAGTTCGATTCAATGTTTTTTATTCAAATTAATTCCAATAACTATTTTTAATTTATTTGATTTTATTTCAAATAAAATGCTGAAATTTATCATAAAATCACAATTAATCGTTAAAAAAAGTGTAATCATATAAAAATCGAAACTTTCTTGAGATTCGAATCAGAAAATTGAAAACTCGAAAGAAACGACAACCAATTCGACTCTGATACATCACGGTGAATAACCACCTCAACCAAAAGTTTAACATGAGTTAACATATTATTGAAATGTATCATTTAATATTAAAATCTCAAATTATGCCCTTGTCTGAAAATGAACTCTTCTTAGCTCGGACCAACCATATACCAAGTTAATATATATATATACACACACACAGCCAGTCAAATAAAACAGATGAACAACATCATTTATTCATCCCAAATAATAATACAACAAACAATTAATACAAAGCTAAAAATAATATACAAGGTGAAATTCATATATAAATATATATGTTGAATACATTACATGTTACAACAACGTTGAAGAAAACGGGTCGACCCGAACGAACCGAATTCTATTCAACGGGTCTGATGGCACATACCGCATACGTTGGCTGATCGAACGTTGGCATAGGTGCAGTAATCGCAAGACCAGTGACCAGAATCATCTATGTTTCTAGAAGGTCCGATTAATCTCGATGTGGTTGTACCTCCTCCTTTGCTCTTACTCCCTCTTCCTTTATTACTGCCACCTGGATTCTTTGATCCACTCGCCTTGCTTGTTACTGCGTGCGAGTCTACATCCGATAGACCATTTTCTAATGCTTGGACAAGGTTCTCAAAGTAATTCTTCGTCACACTGCAGTTGTCCATAAAAGAAATAACGTCAAAGATCGTCTAAAGAAGTTAGTAAAAAAGTTAGTTGGAGTCTGACCTGGTCAATCCGGCTAACTTAGTGCGGAACTCATTGAAGTTTTCCGAAGGACCCCCGGAATTGAGGTACCCTTGAAATTCCTTCTCTGCACATTGATGAAGCCGTTCTAAACCAGACTCTGCCTCACCTAAACAATACAGAAAGAAAGCTAAGTAGCAGCACATGCATGAAAGACGAGAGAAGGTAAGAACTTTTGAGATTGGATTGCAGACCTTGCAGATACTCAAAGAACTGCTTCTTAGCATGTTCGAGCTCGTGTAGATAATATCCATATGCATATGTCCATTTTAAAACCCTTCTGCATTCAACAATCTGTAGAAAGCCAGCCAGTTTTAGCAATTAAGAACAATCTAAAACCAACTGCTTTACGAATGCATAGAATAGAATAGAATAATTCCCATGCTAGCCAATCCGGGCACTTTAGTAAGCTATCCAACTATACCTACTAGTGCATAAGATATTTGGATCACTCGAAGTGGAACACTACCAGAAAGCAGCCACATAAAAGATAAATATACAAGAGCTCGTATTCTTTCAAAAAGTTGTACAGCACGTTGCAAAGTTGGTACTTGAACTGTGTACAAATCGATCTCCAATTCTACACTCTTACTGATTGCTAGGTGTCATAAGTTAACGATGTGAATAACTTTATTCTCAGGGTGACATGCATGTAGTAGATTACGAGATAGTTTGGAATCATTGCCATATATAGATATTAATACATAAACAACTGCCTCTTTTAGCACTTCGGGCAGGGGAAAGTCCGTACGAAAACTAATACACCTTTATGCCATTTTCAATGACCACTATGCTGTATGGCATTAGCAAGCAACCAATCCCAGATCAAAGAAACAAATTTACTAGCCAGAAAGAAATTATATTGGAACTAGTCTTACCTGTAGCCAGGCCTCTATAATGAACTTTAGCTGAGATTCGGGTTGACACTGTATCTCACTCAGCTTTTCAATCTGCCAAATAAGTTATTATCAATACAAATTCTGGCTGAAAAACAGCTTTCAATTTATGCGTCAGGCTACTTCCACATAAAAGTCCGAAAGTTATTATCGATGCAGTCAGTTTATTTTTCCATCACAGTCCATCATAAAACTACAGCTAAAATAGCAAGTAACAAGTATTAGTTGGCAAAACATGGAGTTTATGACTCTCTAACATTTAATGCACTGGAGCACACAAGTTAAAGTTTTCCATTCTCCATATGGTCGATAATTGAGTTATCAATTAACAAACTTTCATACTTCTGGCACCATGTGCAAATGTTTTAAGCATGATGTGAGGATAATGCCAAAACAAACCAAAGATAGCCAATAAAAGTATACATGTAGATAATGTAAGATAAGGTGTCGTATGATTATGCAACAGAGCCTACACAAAATAACTTTTTTCTAGTAATATCAACCTACATAGATTTTGAAAAGCTGACTGGAAAATGAAATTTATGATAGCACTCGGATATTTCAAAAAGGGGGAGGAATATCATTATTCACATAGAAAAGGGGGAGGAATATCAATAATCTATCATACAAAAAGATAAGCGAGCTTTCAAAAAGCAAGGATGTTTCTTACATGTACTGTTTGCATTTGGTGTAGATTTTCGAGTGCTCGTTGCCTCGACTGCAGATAGATAGAAACAAAATTAGAGTACTCGTGCAAAGGATAGATGAAATGAGGAAACACACATGACACTTAAAACACCATATGGGGAAAATTGTCATTTGTAAACGCAAGTGAAACATGTAAATATTTATCACTGCCAAATAGAATAAAGTATGGCACTTAACTCAAAGAGAATGGATTGCCAAACAAAATTTAATGTCAATTAACTATCTGGAACTGGGCTATACATGATTAAGAAATTTGTATGTCAATTAACTCTCTGCTTGAAGCAACACTACAGAAATACAAGAATTAATATAAATCTGGAACAGAAAGTTCCACAAAAATCAACTCTATTCTTACTTATAGAATCACAAACAGATAAAGTGACAGCCACTGCATCATAAATAGAAAGTGAAATTGAGCTATACGTACCGACTGGTTTGTAGCCCATCTTTCATAGTAATGTGTATATCTTTCTAGAGAATTCTTAGCCATCTCTCTTCGTTTTTCAGCATCATCCAACTGTGAAAGAATGCACATTTTAATTGGATACAAACATACATATCAAAGGATGTGATGAAGCTGTTTAAAATGATTAATAAAGTAATAAACCAGTAATCTTACCGCTCCTTCTCGCTTGGCAGCTTCATAACGGTTGCATGCATAAAATCCACCAGTTCTTTCACCATGTTCTGACCATGCACCAAGACACAGCCTGCAAGTACATCCCATATGGATTGAAATGCCAATAAACATGAACGCTTAGCATCTTGTGTGTTGTGAACATTTGACAGTAAAGCGAAGAAAGACAGCAATAATTACAACTTCAGAGTTGACAACATCTTAAAACCAATCTTATGCAGAGTGAAAACTAGTTCACAATCTAAGCATGTTTGGTTACATTTTGGGGATAAATTTCCATTAATTTTGGGAGAAATGTACCCCGGGGAAAAAAAATGAGATGGAAGTAGTGTTTGTTTACTTATTTGGGGGAAAAAACTTTTAACTGCAGCAGCCAAATTATGTCAGAAAGTAGCGAGAAAAAATCATGTCTGAAAGTAGTGAGAAAAAAAAAACTAAGAAAATTTTGAAATAAAGTAGGAAACCTTTTTCACTATAGTACTCAAATCATGCAAGAGTAAATTAATAGATGTTTTGAGATGCAAAAGTCAAAACAAACACAAATTTCTTAATTCCCAAATGAGAAAATAATATCAAAAGATAAAGAAACATAGATAAGGCTTTTTGAAAACCATGGGAGGACTTTTACTTATAATAGGAGCAATCATGCATACCAGCAAAACTCGAATTTACAAGGTGGCGTGCACGTGATATGCATGCAGCCTTGATTCTTCTCAATTGGTCGCTTGCACTTCGGACAAGGTTTTGAGTTGGCCAATATCCTGGAATAACAATAGGAAAACCAAATTTAGAATTAGCACTGGATGGAAAAATAAATCCTATGTTGAGTACTCAAGTCAAGGTAAGCCACGAGTGCAAAATCAATGAAATACAGCAAAATTGTTTGTCAAACTGAGACATCAACTTGAAAAAAATGTCAACCTAATCTGGAATGTTGAAGCTCAAATGAGCTAGAAAATGCTAATGAAAGAAACAATCGAAAACTTTGAATTTCCAAGAGTAGATAAGTAATATTTCGCCTAATCTAAATACAGCTACATACCAATTCATATTCTCAGACTCAGCAGTGTTCTTCAATATCCACTTAGACACGGTTCCACAATCAACTGGGCGATGGGCTTCCTCCGAACACTGCATGCGCTTTTAAGCATCAGTAACTTGTGTATGTAGTACAGGTTGTGACCGAGAAACATATATAGTTTTAAAGAAAGGAAGTTTGGATAAAGCAGCAAGACTCACACTCCAGCAAAAACTGTGAGAGCAACCGCAGGTGACATCATAGCTTCCACCACCAACAATAAAATCCACAGCATAATCACAGCCTGGTGCAGGACACCACTTTGTCTATGGTAGAAGACCAAAAAAAAGAATATGAAATTTAGAGACGCAAACAATGATTTTTTATTAGTTGATGTTAGCTGCCTATTAATATGAAGATAAATACTCTAGCAAGGAGATGGAAATTGATAGTTTTATCTAGTTCTATTTTTTTGAAAAGTAGTGCCGAACGTGCATATTCTCTTACAAAAGCTATACTAAGACTTGTCACGACTAATGGACATAAAGCCATAACTAATCTCAAAACAGTGTCAATATAGAAGTATCGAAACAACCACCTAGATCCATTACGCAACCCTTTTATGGAGAGAAAAGAATTGTATTTATTGTAAGAAGGAGGTTATCAGTAATAAAGCTGCATGTAAATTTACCTTCCTATTATCTTCAACAAATGATCTTAAAAAGTAGCGGTTATATTTCTCTTTATCATCATTAGAAGCCAAATTAGTCACCATATCCTGTCCAATAGCAGCATTACATGATGGATCAGGACAGCGCAACATTAAACACCCTGGCCCATCATTAATGGATGTACTAATATACCCTGCGACATAAAGATATCACTAGAACTTTAGATGGGATGAAAAGAAATCTCACATGAAAATTTATAGAGTAACTTCGAAACTAGCAAGTAACGCATACAAAAGGATAACTCGGTTTGTGTACTGAGAGAGAGGACATCTCTCCATACAGCTAGCAGATGATTAAATTGCCAACAATATCAACAAATAAAGAAGAAAGAAAAACAAACAAATGAAGGGATGCAAACCTTGCCAACACAAAACACAGAAAGGATGGCCACATGCAGCAGAACTCATCCTATCACGAGGATAAGTTTCGAAACAGATTCCACAAGTTAACTGTAAAAGTTCAAAAAAAACATAAAGTAGCATATAACATGGAAATATAAAATGAAAATCCAATTCTGAAAAAGGTAACAGTATCCCACTATATTGTTTCTGTTCAAAGGAATTCCTATATAACTTCCTCAACTAATGATCACCTCTTTAGCATCAGGAAGGGGAGTGTCGTTCTCCAGTAAACCAACAGTTTTGCGGACCTTTCCTTCATCAGCAAACCATTCATCATTCACTTTACTAACACTCCTGTGGTTTAAGAAGATAAGTAAGAACTCTTCAAGACATTAGCAAGACAAAGTTCATAATAATCATATGCTCAGCCAGCAGTTAAGCAACGAAGAACAGCATAAGGTTATATTACATATGTAACTTTTAAAGACAATTACAGACCATAGAAGTGGACTTGAAATACGTTTTGTAGAGCAAAACTTACGTAACCCATTCATTTATATTGTTGCATGAGCCACTAGGAGCTTCATACTGACACTCTAAATTCATAAATATAATATTTCAACCAAACGTGTGGTAAGAGACAAGTTACCAGTTATAATGGCGGAGCAACACGCCAGCAGCAACTCTTGAAATTGAGAGAACCATGGATATCTTCGTTATATCATCCTCTTGACACTGCCGTATATCATCTTCGTTCAAAACGGTGTAGTTCTGGGTAAAAATAGTAAAAACACTTGAAGTAACCATTCAAAATAACAATTATAGCATAATATTATTGCAAGCGTGTAAAATAGGATTACGTTCAAAATCATTAACATAATAACAATAATAACATAATATTATTGCCAGCGTGTAAAATAGGATTACATTCAAAATCAGTAACATAATAAAGCGTGCATCAATTGCAAGCATATAAATAGACTTTGTATTCTGGTAAACATAATGGAAGTCCAAGCTTGGAGCTATAAATGATAAATGAGATTAAAAGTTAAAATGTGAGCAGAACATAGATTTACAAAAGATCAATACTAGATGAAAATGAGATTAAGCAGCAAGACAAGTCCTAATTCAGTAAGCAGTTTTGGCCAAGCAAGATCGATTCAACTATTTGCAGTACAACATATAACAATTTACATGCAACTACGTATACCAGTCCCTCGCCCTCGAATTAATAAATTCCCCAAGCATATCAAATGCAACTCAGAAACTCATCATTAACATCAAGACACTTCAGTAAATACCGCATTTTTACTATAAAAGAAAACCCTCTTTAAACACACAATACACATCATTCCCAAATTTTAACTCAAAACCTATGCACAAAAACTACAATTAACAGCTTAACTTATCCATCTACCTTCGCAATTAAAAAAAAAACCACAAATACAAAATCACAGTAATTGATAAACTAATAGAATTCATAAAATTCAGCAGCGGTTCAACAATCACAAAATTCACCAGTCAACAAGGTAAATCAATCCAATCACTACACCAGCTCCATCACGAACAATCTACAGAAACAAAATACGACAAAAGGCAAAAAACGCAATTACGATTCAAGCAAATTGAGGAGAACAACCTGCGATCGAGTGTAGTGGTGGTGGAAAGTGGAGGAGGGCTCATCGGAATCGTCGGAGTCGAAATCCATAAACCCATCGTACTCCATGATGACGTCATCCAGGTCGGAATCGTCCTCATCGCCTCCGCCGCCGTATGATTCTTCGTCGTCGTTTGAATCTTCCGTCATCGCCCCCACCGTCTCGTCCTCCGAGTCCATAACTCTGTGTGTGTGTGTGTGTGTGTGTGTGTGTGTGTGTGTGTGTGTATAGATATAAATTGGTGTATGTATAATTCTAAATATCTGATAATTCAGCTATCACCTACCTAGAGAGAGAGAGAAAGAGAGGAGAGAGAAAGGAGAGAAATGAAATGGAGCAATGGAGGCGATTCCTTGCTTTTTATGATTGACGAAACTGCAAAAGAGAATGTACAAACTTCGTTGCGCGACGTACAATATATCGATGCTGTAGTACACCCTTTTATAATTAAGAAAGTAAAGTTCCTGTTCGGCAGAAAATATCATAAAAGTAAATTAGGCGAGGGTACAAAATTGCATTTTGTTAGCTCAAATCAGCTAACTTTAACTAATTAATTATTACTTTTTTTATTAATTATATTTTAAAAATTAAATTATTTTTTCTCTTCACATCCAATCTAAATAGTAGTAATTAAAATAAAATAATTTATTATTATAAACTCGACATGATGATGTGGGAAGGTTTCTCATGTGGACCTTACCATGTAGTTCTTTTTTTCCTTTTTCTTAAAAATCCGAAAATCCGAAAATCGAAAAACCCGAAATTAAAACATTTTCTTTTTTGTTAGTTATTGTTGTTGGGATGATGTGGGATGGTTTCTCCCGTGTATTACATTTTCTTGATTAATAAATTATAATTTTCTTTACTTGGAGCATTAATAAGAATTGGATGAATGTGGACCAATGTAGGCAAATTGATTTCAGCCTTACATATTATGGCATTAGTATGAACTAACTAGCCCAACTTTATATATATATATATATATATATATATATATATATATATATATATATATATATATATATACATCGCCTCCACCTGTCGGAGAATATGCGTGCTAAAGAAGATCCTCGAAGTGGTAACGGAGTTAAGCAAGAGAATGCAAATTCCGGTTCGTCTCGACTTCCGATTCTGTAGGTATTTACCTTAAGGAACCGGTTTTAAGAAAGCTTCCGGTCGAGATGATGAAGATTGACGTATAGTTGATTATTTACTTGTTTTTCTTTTTTTTTTTTTATTAATTTTCGGTCTTTCGAGTGTTTTTCGATTTAGAGGCGGAGCTCGACGGTCTTCCGTTTTTCTTTCGTTGTTAAATGTGTATATGAATTTTCGTCCACTGAACACCCTCATGTCGAAACTGTACTCGGAAAACGAGAATCAATTTTATACACGTCTCCAATTAATCGGACTAATTCAACTCGGAAAAAAAATAGGAATTTCGACTATACACATTTACTACTGATTAATCCGACTAATCTCGACTCGGAAAACACGAACAAAACTATACGCATTTACTCCCTGACCCGAAACGACAGACATTTACTAGTAATCAAATCCGACTAATTCGAAATCGATACACGTTTTTAGTGCTGAGATCAATCCGACAACTCGCAAAGGTTACTGCGCAGAGTTTTTACGCTTCCTCTTGGGCCTGGCGACATTTCGAACAGGGAAGAAACGGTTATCGACGTAAGGAACGAACACCCCTCCAAAAACCGCGGTTTCATCACGACCCTCGAATTTTCGCTCCCGAGCGTCGTAGACCAGAACTACCAGAGTATCCAAATACGTCATATTTCTAATAATCCGACGTATCACAACCTTATCTCCGGCGAAAAACATCGGCCGGAGAGTGCAAATATCGTGCCGCACATTCGCGATACTCATCAACACCTCCCAAGAAGTATTTTTCTTGTTCCTCGTCCAGATCTTAACCACCGTCTCGTCTTTCGCATCGTTGCTGTAAACGCAAAGACGCCCCTTCAAGCACGTCAGGAAAATCGGTCTGTCGTTGTCACCCCCCGCACCAGCTGGCGTCTTCCGAATTTTGAGGTGGTCGTCTCTCGGATCGAAATAGAGGATCCTGACGATGTTCGGGTTTTCGTAGTCGACCTTGAGCCAATACACGGCCCCGTCGAAATACAGCCCCGATTCGCTGACTTGATCGGTGTTTGCGAACGGCTTCCGCCGCTTTTCCGAGATTCCGGTCCTGAAGGAATAGACGCTGTAATCCGGCTGCCGCGATCTCGATATGACGACGACCTTGAATTCGTCGAGAATCGGGCCGTAACACATGCCGGTGCTCGTTAGGCTAAGGGACCAAGGTGAGTGGAATTCCATGGTGGCTCCGGTTGAGGGATTCCACAGGAGGTAATTCCTCAGCGACGGCGGCTGTAGGAGAACCAAGCCGTCGCAAAAGCACGAGACGGACCAGGTTTTAGTGATAGGGTTTACCAATTGCCGGACGGCGACGAATTCCCCCCCTTCGAATTTGACCAGAGAAACTTTGCTATGGCGGTACGACGGTTTCGAGAAGAAGAGATTGGGTTGGGAGGACGAGTTCTGGTAGCCTCGGATGTAGGTTCGGTGGAATGCCGGATCGGAAATCATGTCCCGCCACGATCTGGAAACTGCTCGGAACCGGAGGACGGACTTCGCCGGCAATTTGAACAGGATGGTTTCTATCACGTGGAGGGGAATGTAAACTGCATTTCTGTTGTTGCCTTCCGCCATGCGGCGGTTGTTGTTGTTGGCGGCGGCGCGTGTGTTGCAGAGAGTGATTTGTTTCAGTAGTTAGGATTTAACAGAAAATGAGTAATTTTGTTTCTCTCAGTTTGTAAACTTCACTTATATATAGTCTTTGTACACGTCACCATAATTTAAAAAAGGGTAATTACGGCCACGCCCTGAGGTAAAGTTAAATTACGAAAAAAACCCTTATGTTTGGGTAATTACAACTACCCCTCTCAACTATGAATCTTCTTGCACGTTCACTTTTATGGTGTAAAATTCAACATAATTTTATAGATTCTATGGAATATTCTCTATTTTGTACGCGTTTTGTGTAAAAATACAGTTTCTGATGCACCACAATCTGGTATTTAGAAGCCGAGAGGCGCACCTTATGATCATCTTATTTCAAAATGTGGAGCTCGAATGAGATAAAACTGGTTGGTACAAACAAGAGAATATTCAATATAATTTAGAAATTTTCACTAAATTTAACACCAAAATGGTGGACGAATGTAAAAAAGATTCACAATTAATTGAGGCACAGTTGTAATTACGCAAATATGAAAGAACTGAACATTTGTTTAGACTAGAAATATTGATGATTAATTCCACAGGGAAAACAAGAATCAAACTACACATAGTTATTTGCTATGATTTACACGACTAATTCGACTCGTAAAAACACGAACAAACTGTACACATGTACTGCTGATGAATCCGACTAATTCGACTCAGAAAACACGAACAAACTAAATTCATACACATGTTACACGCATTTAGTATACGAGTGTAGTTAGTTCCATGTGAATCGAAATTGAACAAACTACTGTATTTCACAATGGTTCGTTCCGAAACAACTTTTGATAACTCGACTTTCACAATAACTTAACATTAAATAAAAAAAAAAATTTAAATTAAATTTAAAAAAAAAAAGAAGAAGAAAAATCATAAACCAACCCAATTCTTGAAGAAGAACATATTTTACTTCGCCGATTTGATTTTCTTGATAGTACGCTTTTAAGAGGGAGTTGTAAACAGATGAACTTGTCCTAATGCCAGCTAAGCGCATTTCATCTAGAAGATCGTGCGCATGATCTAGCCGACCGAGAGAAATGCACGAGTGGATTACGTAAACGAGTATATGCGTGTTAAAGAAGATCCTCGAAGTGGTAACGGAGTTAAGCAAGAGAATGCAAATTCCGGTTCGTCTCGACTTCCGATTCTGTAGGTATTTACCTTAAGGAACCGGTTTTAAGAAAGCTTCCGGTCGAGATGATGAAGATTGACGTATAGTTGATTATTTACTTTTTTTTTTCCTTCTTTCGAGTGTTTTTCAATTTGTTTATTTCGAGTGTTTTTCGATTTAGAGGCGGACCTCGACAGATTTCCGTTTTTCTTTTATTGTTAAATGTGTATATGAATTTTCGTCCACTGAACATCCTCTACGGTCGAAACTGTACTCAGAAAACGAGAATCAACTATATACACGTTCGTTACTCCGATTAATCGGACTAATTCAACTCGGGAAAAAATAGGAATTTCGACTATACACATTTACTGCTGATTAATCCGACTAATTTCGACTCGGAAAACACGAACAAAACTATATACGCATTTACTACCTGACCAATCGGACTAACTCGACTCCCGAAACGACAGACATTCACTAGTAATCAAATCCGACTAATTCAAAATCAGAAAACACGAATTCTCGATACACGTTTTTAGTGCTGAGATCAATCCGACAACTCACAAAGGTTACTGTGCAGAGTATTACGCTTCCTCTTGGGCCTGGCGACTTTTTGAACAGGGAAGAAACGGTTATCGACGTAAGGAACGAACACCTCCCCAAAACCCACGGGTTTATCACAACCCTCAAACTTTTGCTCCCGAGCGTCGTAGACCAGAACTACCGGAGTTTCCCAATACGTCATGCTTATAATCATCCGACGTATCACAACCTTATCTCCGGCGAAAAACATCGGCCGGATAGAGCTAATATTTTCCGGCACATTCTCGATACCGATACTCATCAACACATCCCAAGAACTATTGTTCTCGTTCCTCGTCCAGATTCTAACCACCGTCTCGTCTTTCGCATCGTTGCTGTAAACGCACAGACGCCCCTTCAAACACGTCAGGAAAATCGGTCTGTCGTTGTTGCCCCCCGCGCCAGCTGGCTTCTTTAGAATTTTGAGCTGGTCGTCTCTCGGATCGAAATAGAAGATCTTGACAATGTTCGGGTTATCGTCGTCGACGTTGAGCCAATACACGGCCCCGTCGAAATACAACCCCGATTCGCTGACTTGATCGGTCTTTGCGAACGGCTTCCGCCTCTTTTCCCAGATTCCGGTCCTGCAGGAATAGACTATGTAGTCCGGCAGCCACGATCTCGCTATGACGACGACCTTGAATTCGTCGAGAATCGGGCCGTAACACATCCCGGCGCTCGTTAGGCTCAGGGACCAACGTGAGTAGAATTCCATGGTGGCTCCAGTTGAGGGATTCCACAGGACGTAATTCGACAGCGACGGCGGCCGTAGGAGAACCAAGCCGTCGCAAAAGCACGAGACGGACCAGTCTCTAGTGTTAGGGTTTACCAATTGCCGGACGGCGACGAATTTCCCCCCTTCGAATTTGACCAGAGAAACGCCATGGCGGTACGACGGTTTCGAGACGAAGAGATTGGGTTGGGAGGACGAATTCTGGTAGCCTCGGATGTAGGTTCGGTGGAATGCCGGATCGGAAATGAGGTTCCTCCACGATCTGGAAACTGCTCGGAACCGGAGGACGGACTTCGCCGGCAATTTGAACAGGATAGTTTCTATCACGTGGATGGGAATGTGAACTGCATTTCTGTTGTTGCCTTCCGCCATGCGGCGGTTGTTGTTGTTGTTGGCGGCGGCGGCGCGTGTGTTGCAGAGAGTGATTTGTTTCAGTTAGGATTTAACAGAAAATGAATAATTTTGTTTCTCTCAATTTGTCAATTTCACTTATATATATAGTCTTTGTACACGTCAGCGTAATTTAAAAAAGGTTAAATTACCGCCACACCCTGAGGTAATCTCGAATTACGAAAAAAACCCTTATGTTTGGGTAATTACAACCACCCCTCTCAACTATGAATCTTCTTGCACGTCCATTTTTATGGTGTCAAATTCAACATAATTTTCTAGATTTCGTGGAATGTTCTCTATTTTGTACTCGTTTTGTGTAAAAATACAGTTTCTAATGCACCACAATCTGGTGTTTAGAAGCCGAGAGGCACATCTTATGATCATCTTGTTTCAAAATGTGGAGCTCGAATGAGATAAAACGGGTACAAACAACAGAATATTCAATATAATTTAGAAATTTCCACTAAATTTGACACCAAAATGGTGGACGAGTGTAAAAAAAATTCACAATTGAGGGGCAGTTGTAATTACACAAATATGAAAGAACAGTTAACATTTGTTAAGACTAGAAATATTGATGATTAATTCCACTCGGAAAACAAGAATCAAACTACACATAGTTATTTGCTGTGATTTACACGACTAATTCGACTGGTAAAAACACGAACAAACTGTACACATGTACTGCTGATAAATCCGACTCAGAAAACACGAACAAACTAAATTCATACACATGTTACACACATTTAAGTATACGAGTGTCGTTACTTCCATGTGAATCGAAATTGAAAAAACTACTATTTCACAATGGTTCGTTCCGAAACAACTTTTGATAACTCGACTTTTTTTTTTTTTTTTTTTTTTTTTGAGTAAATTCAAGTCCATTACAAAGAGGAGTAGGGGAGGGGGGACTCGAACCCTAGACCTTTACTCTATTAATAAAGGCTAGGTACCAACTCTCCTAATGAGGGTTGGTGATAACTCGACTTTCACAATAACTTAACATTAAATTTAAAAATTTAAAAATTAAAAAATTTAAAAATTAAAAAATTAAAAAAAAAAAAAAAAAAAAAGAAGAAGAAGAAAAATCATAAACCAACCCAATTCTTGAAGGCCAATGCTGCCTCTCTCTTCCTCAACTGATTCTCTGTCTGAATTTTCGGTGTCTTCCCCTTACAGTAATTTTTATGGTACTTCAAAAACAGCGCACGGTACTTATACTTATCAACAAACATACCGCCTTTCTCCATCATTTCGACTACCTCATTAGCTCTAACGAAGAACCCACCTCTCACAAAAGTATACAGCACAGCATCCAAGAGCTCAACATCGAACTTCATTAACCCACTCGAAAACGCAAACGATTTCATCTCCCCCCAAAGCTCAGTTACCTCAATATATTTACCACCAATCGCAGCGTATCCAGTCACCATCGAATGAAAAGTCTGAGCATTCGGATTGTGCCCCAAATCCCTCATCTTCTTCAATGCCTTCTCCGCATCTTGCATTAACCGTTTCTTGCAGAAGAAGTAAATCACATTGTTCCACTCGTGTACTCCACAATCCACCGTTTGCCCTTCTTTTATTTCATGCAGTAGCTTCGACATTAAATGGGATTCTTCCCTGGAATTATTTTTCACTATCTTTTCGAATTCTTGATTGCCATTTCTCGGTATTTTAGCTTCTTTCATCTCCTTGAACAGATTGAGTGCACCCGTTGTGTCATTTTCGATCCACGGGAGTGGATCAAAGCTTCGTAAGAGGATGCGTCCAATTGAATTCCGGCTTTTCGAGCCGCTCAACAAAATGATTTTACTTCGCCGATCCGATTTTCTTGATAGTACGCTTTTAAGAGGGAGTTGTAAACAGATGAACTTGTCCTAATGCCAGCTAAGCGCATTTCATCTAGAAGATCGTGCGCCTGATCTAGCCGACCGAGAGAAATGCACGAGTGGATTACGTAAACGAGTACTGAATTATCCGTAGATGCTGGAGAATCTTCTTTCTCTGCTTTGATCATGAATTCGACTAATTCCTTTACTTTACCAGCTTCTAGAAAAGCTTTAACCAATCTCATATAAGTTCTCTCCGTTGGCATGAGAACACCTCTTTCGGTAGTAATCAGTTCAACTTGCCCCTGCAACTTCACAACAAAGGCATCGAGCAACTCTTTTGCCTCGGATTCAAGCCTTGAAAACTTTCTGTCGTAACAGAAATCTTCATAAGATAAGAAATTCCGTCGAAGCAATACTGGGTTTTTAGCTTCATCGGATTTTGTAGTAGAATCTTGATGAGGTGGCGTATTACCTCTTTTTTCGGTCTCGAACACTAGATTAGCCACACCGATTGAATTCCGCGCTTTCTTTACTTTACGAAGCATTTCGAGGACCATATCAGAGGCAGAATCCAAATCCCCGAATTTCAAATGACAAGAAAGCAGACAGCTGTAGAACTGGCGAAGCTGAATATCTGTCACGCTGTGAACTTCTTCAATATGCCTCCGAAGCTTTTTGAGCTCCTCTCTCCGACCGTTTCTTTCATAAATATGGGCGATGATGATTAATGACGTGGCATCACTTTTCATATTGATACGAGGTATCATTTCAAGAAGCTGCTCCGCTTTCTTAGTAGTGTCGGAAAGAAGACAACCCGCCAAAGCAATGTTGAAAGCGGTTACATTAGGCTTCATAGATATTAAAGGCTCGTTGCATTTTTTCCGAGGATCGATTCTCCCATCTTGGAACAAGTAACCTATTTCAAGAACCAACTCAGCTGCTAAGTAGGCCCCACATGAATTCTCCGACATATGAGCAATAACTGCCGACCAAGCTGTCACAGGAGGGTATTGTTCTGTTTCAATTAGTTTCCTCAAAAGAGTGGATGCAAGAATAGGTAGCCCACTTTTAGAAAGGCCCAAAGACAGATAAATGAGAATCTCCCTGTCGAATAAAGTTTGCTTGTGGTTCTCAAAGGCGTTTTCGACCAATTTATAAGCCTTTTCGAGCCACTGAATGTCTAAACTCTCTGTTAATCCAGCAATCAGCTTTGTCACGGTGGATTTTCTGGCAAACCCTTCGACCCGCATGTGCTGCTCGTGTAATTCCCATGCATTCGTAAGTCTACGCTCGTTTACTGCAATTTCCAGCTCCTCAAGAAGTTTGCCTGTGTCTCGAGCTTGGACTAGAATTGTGCCGCCGGACATTGTTGTGAAATTGTTCGATGGATGTCCGTATTTCAGGCAAAATGTCGAGACACTGTTTTGGCTGTACGAGTGAGAGAAAGACTTGTGGTGGTACCTGTTAGCAACACACGGGCATTTGGAGTTTCTACTGAATCTGTGTAAAATGTAATTTGCCGTCGCCCGAAGGCTGAGTTTTCGTGTAAGCGACATTATGCTCGAAAAGCTATTGAATCATTGGCGTAGGACGGTTTCAATATTTAACATTCAGTCTCAATTTGCAATGTCATCTCACTGGGACATTTTGTCGAACACTTGGGTGCAATAGTATGAAGCCACATAACATGTTAACTTACAGTACAATAGGACGCAGAACAGTAACGAGAGATGAATAGAGATAGTCAACTGAGGATTTCCTTTTCTATTTCCATGGTGGATAACGATATTCGCCGGACGAAAAAGGGGCGGCGGAGGCCGGAGCAGTGATGCTCAGAGATGCAGCTTATACAGCTAGTAAAGAGAAAGCTATAACTCCGATCTCCAGTTTCACACCTCGTTAAGGCGGTGACAGATCGGAGTTAGAGTGTAGCCGGATTACTCGGACGAGACGACGGCGATATAAGGGTTGTACTCATGGCGGCGGTGGTGGTTCTGGGATTTTACGGCGGCGAGGAATGATGAATAATACCGTTGTAACGAAAAACTAGGGGTAATATGCTATGAGCCCCTCAAACGAAACCTAATTTGAACTAAATGACAAGTTCAAATTCATTTTTTTAATTAAATCCTTAATTTGAAATAATATATGAGTCACATCCCTAATTTTCTTTTAATCCCTATCTTGCCCTTATACCCTAAATTATATAACCTACATATTCACGTTTCTCCAATTCAGATTTATTTCGTCATTTGGTTTCTCTCTCTCCCTCCCTCCCTCTATCACACGTTCTCTTCTCTTTTTTCACTCTCGTTTTTTTCTCCATCTCGCTCTCATCTCTATATCTCCATACCTCTCTCTTGCTAATTAATTCAGTAATAGCCGAAGCCAAGGGTTGTGGTGGAGGAGGAGGCGGCTGGGGGGGCTGTGGTGGAGGAGGCGGCGGCGGCGGACAGTGGTGGTTGAGATGGCGGCGAGGTGTTGTGAGCGGCGGCGGGGGCTGGGGTGGAGGAGGTGGTGGCGACGGACTGTGGTGGTTGAGATGGGGGCGAGGTGTTGTGGGCGGCGGCGGCGGCTGTGGTGGAGGAGGCGGCGGTGGCGGGCTGTAGTGGTTGAGATGGCGGCGAGGTATTGTGGATGGCGGCGGGCTGTGGTGGTCGAGATGGTGGCGGGCTGTGGTGGTCGAGATGGCGACGGGGATGTGGTTATGGTGGATATTTGATCTTGATTTTCAAGAGATTTTGCTTGCTTTGGGTTCAAAATCGTAAATCTAGGTTTTCGCAAAGTTGGTAGGTTACGGTTGCGACGGCTGCAGATGTTGGCTGTTAGGGTTTGACATTGACGGCTAGGGTTGGCGAGGGTTGTGTGTTTTTGGCGGCTAGGGTTTGGTAGTATACCGTAGTAGACCATAGTGCACCGTAGTATACCATAGTCTACTATAGTATTACAACAAATAAAATATTAAAACGAAAAACGAAATCTGCTCCTTATGAAAACGAAATCTGCTGAATAAAATATTAAAACAAAAAACGAAATATTAACAAAAACGAAAAAACAAGTTTTGTTTTGTAATTTTTAATAATAATGTAGATTTTTTTTTTAATAATAGTGTAAAAACAATAGTACACCATAGTATAACACAGTACACTATAGTATACCATAGTATTTTTGAAATATGCTGAATTATTTAACAAAAACAAGAAAAAAAATAGTAATTTTCAGAAAAATGTTATAAATAAGAAAAAAAAATGTTTATAATTATATAAAAAATGCAGAGTGTAAATTGAAAAAATAAAAATGAGTGAAAGGGCATTTTTGGAATGAATTTAATAAAGGATATGAAGCAAAAGCTTGTCATTTAGTTCTAATTAGTTTTGTCACTAGGGACCTATATCTTAAGACCCCAATAAACTATATATATATATATAACGTAAATTACACCTACACTCCCCAAGTTAGGTATAATTACAAGTAGCCCCTTCTAATTTAGAAACTTAAGTATACATTCCTTCAGGTTTGATATTAACTAACTTACACCCAGTTGATGTGTTTGAATTTGAAATATTATTTTTGCCACTAACCAAATATTGCATCAATTACATCATCCTCCCCTGAAATTATACCTAATTGCAAATTTGAAAAATATTACGAACGCCGAAAAGTCTAACTTTTAACTTAAAACGGAATGTAAACTCGTTAAATAATATTTTTTTTAAATTTATTTGTCGAAACAAAATACAATAAAAAATAAATCACCATTGTCTTCCAATGATCATAAGAAATAGAATTAGCAGTACAGAAATTTCTTAAATTTATCATCTTTACATACGAAAAACGTGCGATAAATTAATTGCCTGACGATAAAAACGATAAAAATTCTCATACAGTTGCAGCTTTGAGAGAGAGGAAATCAGAAATCTTGTTGGTGTAGAAATCTGGCTGTATGGCGTTTTCGGGATTTTGAAGCATAGGCAGAGACGTCACTCCTAATTAATAATTAAAAAAAATTTAAAAATTAAAAAAAAAAATTAAAAAAACAATCGAAGATCCTTAAATGATGTAAAAGACATAATAATAACTAAGCTATTAGCATAAGATAATTTTATTTACCTGAAAGGACAAGAAGAGTCTTGCAACCGCCGTTTTGTCCGAAAAGAATATCGGTATCTAGTCTATCGCCAACCATGCATATCTGGGACTTTGAAATATTGAATCTGTTTCGGTTTTTTTTAGTAAACGAAGATGTTTGTTAAGATATTGCTCAGCCAAAATTTATATCATTATTATATTTTATTTTTAAATTGTCGTTTGTAACAATTAGAACAAGATAATCTTACTCATTTGCTAAATAGTCCATCATGAAAGTCGAGGGCTTTCCAACAACGAGTGGCTCCCGTTGAGTGGACCCACGCACTGCACCTACCATCGAACCACCACCTGCAAAAAAAAAATATCGCAGTTAATATTATTCGGAAAACTGGATTCGAATCGAACTCTTGCCTCAATGTGTCCGTGGCTAGTTATTACATGCTGTAATAAGGTTTCTGTAGTTTAATTAATTTACCGAAATATTTTTAAAATTGTTGTGGTAATTCAAATTCCCCTGTAGTTGAATTTATATAACGACTAATATAAATAATGCAATAATAAAATAACAAAAAAAAAGGCGATCAAACAGAAGTGAACCTGCCCATTCTTGCGCATCGGTAAGATGAGTGACGGCATCACGGTTTGTAGCAATGAAAAGACAGCCCGGGTTTTCTCGTATGCACAAAGTTGCGTACCTTCATATAAAGAACATGTAAAACAAAAGGATTTTATTTGTTAGGCCTCGTTTGGTTGCCAAGATAAGATTAAATAATCTAATGAAACCCAATTGTATTATTGGACCTTGGAAGTTAAGCCATGATAGCATAATATTTGCAGGTCGACCCGGTAAGTTATTGGGGATACCAAACATCAAATAAAGTCCAATTATTTAGTTAATCATGGCTAATCTCCCCAACCAAACGAGGCCTTAATGATATTATAACATAGAAGTGCATTATCAGTACAACTTACTGGATTTTGTAATAGTTGAAGTAACGATCGAATCCAACTACCACAGCCCCGACCTAATCAGAGAATCGACAATATATATTAATGCTTTTTAAATTTTCGATATAATTAAGAAGTATACGAGAATGAATATGTACTTCTTCATCGTGCTCCATCAAAAAACCGGGTTTTAGTTCGATCTTTTTCTCACCGTCTACCTGCAAAATGCAAAAGAACAGATTCTTCGTTACTATACCAAAATATGTTATACTGGGTTTTTTTTAGCCGATATTTTTCAATCGCAATTTTATGTATTATTTATTACATACCGGACCACCAATGTACTGAAATCCGGCTAACTCCAGCTCTATTTGGATTCCTTCCTCGCCAACAACGTACACCTGTACAGGCCGTTAATCGTGTAAAGATTTACACATGGTCAATTGATTCATCGATTTTATCAAAGTGTTTTATTTCCTAGTACATACCTTTTTATCTTTGGGGAAATCGATCGACTTTAAGTAAGCAGCTGCAGCAAAGGATGATGCAAATATTTCCTCCTGAAAAAATTCTTACCAGTTAGTGATACTTCCTTTTCCAGGAAAAAAAAAAGATGGGAAATTACAGTTTTCATCCCTCAAGTATGCACCAATTTCATATATGGTCCCCATGTTCACAAAAAACACATTTGGTCCCTAATATTCCAATAATTTAACACTTTTGGTCATTTCCGTCAATTTACCGCTAGTCCGTTAGTTAAGCTAGTGATGTGCACACGCTTGATTCCGTTAGTTTTAACGGGAGATTGACGGGAAGGACTAAAAGTGTTGAATTTTGAAGCATAAGGGACCCAATATGTTTTTATAAACATGAGGGACCAAATGTGAAATCGGTGCAAACTTGAGGCAAACTTGAGGGATGAAAACTGTATTTTTCCCAGAAAAGGGAATTGAAAAATAAGAACAAAATTCCGATAAACCCACCTCACTGACATCAAGACCGAGTGATTCAAACTTCTTTCCGTACTGTTTCCTCGATTTTGTCGAGTTATTAGTGACAAAAACCAACCGTTTTCCCTAAAACAGAGAAGCATTCAAATCCAACCATTAGCATTACCAAGAGACAATGCGCGGATAAGTCGATCGTGTGAAATAAAGATTCGATTACTCCATATATAACGAAATGTATCGAGAATCTCTAGGAAGTAATAAAGTGCTGACCTTGGATCGAAGCATGTCGAGAGTTTCCGGGACTCCGTCTATCAGTTTGTCTCCCTTCCATATTACTCCTGTGAAAAATATTGAGCAGATAAGCATTCGGTATAAATTTATAGTAACCGTAATTCTTCGATAGAAAAAACAGAGGCATTGATTGATAAAGAAAGGCGCCGGTTCATCGTAGATTCACAACCAACTCCGACGAATAAGGAGAGACCATCCGGCAATCTATTACAATCCACTAGGTTCTTCAACTAAACTTCATTGTTGCAGTGTAGATCAATCTCAATATTATCCACGGCACAAAATCGACCAACACGAAATGAGATAAACAATTTAAACAAAGCTTTTTTTTACAGAAAACGGTATGCACACTGTTTCCAATACTCATTTAGACATTTCCACAAACAGGTAGAAGGCATACGATAACAACACATAGAAAAAAAGGGAAGTCGGGTAAAAAATGCACCGTCGCAGTCGAAAATGAAGGTTTCGACAGAGTCGATAAGCTGATCAGGGTCCTGAAGCTGCTGAGCAGAGGCGCGTGGGCTAACAACTCTCGAAGAAGCGGAGGAATCCATTTTTCTCCGTGTGGAACTCTTGTTACTGCAACTCCATCCAACAATGGGTCTGACAGAATTGCAGAGTGATGGGTTGACTATAGAATTGATCTTCTTGGCGAAGTTTGATCTCAAGAACAGTGTGGAAGAAGATGAAGAAACTGCAGCTGCTGACAGTTTGCTAGTCAGCATTTCTATGGCGGAAGCTGGTTTTTTTAGTTGTTTCTGTTTCTGTTTTTTTCTTTTTCTTTTTCCTTTTTCTTTTTTTTTTTCTTTTTATTTTTTATTTTTTATTTTTGTTTTTGGATTGTTTTTGGTGGTCAAGTTTTTATGTGGTTTGGATTATGATTGGTTTTAGTTTAAGGGATGAGATGGAGAGATGAGTGGTTCATGATGCACTTTGTTTTATCCAATGTTTTGCAAGAATTGTGATTCTTGATTTTTTTAGGTTTATTTAATTGTTTTTTTTTTTTTTTCTTTTGCATGTGTGTTTTATATGGAAGGTCTTGATTTAAGGGGTAACAGCAGATAAATCCTCTATAGTTGTTTCATATGTAATGCCGAAACGAAAAACGACGATACGGGAAAACGGAGAAACGGATATGGCAGGCGGCATGTTCAAAAATATTAAAAGTATAAGGGTAGATTTATAAATATTCCATATAAAAATATATATAAGTTTTTATTTATATATAAAGTCTTTTTATATATTTCTATAAAGACATATTCAAACTAAATTTTACTATTAACTATCAATTTGTGGTTATCATTAAATCATATAAATTATTTGAAAACCAACAAAAATATTTTAAAACATTGCTATTAAAATATGTTTCTAACTTTCTAAAAATTGCAACATGGCACATAAGGTGTTCGGCAAGTGTCTTCGAGTTTCCGACACGAAATGTTTTCGAAATGCGAAAATGTTAACAAGTTAAAATTTCCTTGCTGCATAGTGACATGTTTCAAAAGCGTATCATTTTCTATTGCATATGTTTCAGATACACGTCAATCCCTCTTTGGTACCCCTATACTACACAAAATATATCAGTTACCCTCCTGATCTATAGAAAACATCAAACGCTCTCTGATCTCAATATTTTTCCTGATTGCGTTAGTCAAACACTTTGATTGATTGTTGTAAAGAGCTGTTGGTATTTTTCTTTTCCTTATTTGACGAAAATATCCTAAAAAATCTCTATATATATAAATTGCTTAGTTTTGACCATTTTCACCGAATTTTTCACTCTTTTTTCAGCTTGTTTTTTTCTTCTTTTGTTTAGTATAAAAAAATTGAAAATCGAATAATTAAAAATGAAGATTTGTCGATTATGAATGCAAAATACCACAAAAAGAAAACTGAAACCCCTAAAATCTAGAAGAAACTTAAATTAAAATAAAATCCTAATTTTAAAAAAATTACAAAACAAAACTTTTCATATTATATCGCAAAGCCCCTCTAAAAATGAAACCTGAAAACCCTTAAAAATCTAACACCAAAATCGGAAAAAGGCCCTAATTCGAATGAATGCTAAAAACCGTCAACAATCCACACAAAATTAAGGATTTTATCAAACATAAAGCGTGGTAAAAGAGTCATTGATTATATTTAAGAAAGTTAAAAGTGAATATTGACCGTCAAAAATAGGGGAGCGTTTAATGTTTTTTCTATAGATTAGGGGTAAATGATACATTTCGCATAGTATAGGGGTGCAAAACGAATTTTACCCAAAATTATATGCTGTAGCGTGTATCAATATAATTATGGGCTGGAGATATTTATTCGGGCCCTACTTTAAAGATGGGCCATATTTCTAATCATAGGTTTTGGGCTAAGTAATTTATGCAGTAATTATTTTATTTTATTAAAAGTTAAAAAAAAATTACATATATAAAAGTTAAAAAAATAAAAAAATATTTTGCTTACATATATATAAAAGGATTTGAAAAAGTAATTAATTTGGTTTGCGTGTTTCAGGTCCAATTATTAATTCGCATATTTGGGGGACCAAAAAAGAAACAAAACAGAAACTACAGAAATTTGGGGGAAAAATCGAGAATTTAATTGTACCCAGAATCCACGTATCTGTACAACACGCAGAAGTAGTTGTACCTTTTCCAATCCCAATCAAATATATAAACCCTAATTGACAGCAACGCAAAATCATTAGCCAGTATACGAATTGCTGATACGGAAGAACCCCACTCCAATTGATTCTCTTACAGTCTCATGCCCTCCGTCACCGGCACCGCCTCTTCCTCCGCCGCCGCCGCCGCCGCCTTCAGCCGCCAAAACCAACATTCCGTCGCCACCCACTCCGTGAAACCCGAATTCAGTCCCCTCACCATGCACACACCCGGCACGCTCGACCCGTCATCCGCCTCCTCCTCCGCCTCCGGCCCAATCCTCATCGACGGTTCCGAACACGACGCCGCCCTTTCAAAATCGGAGTTTCTGACCCGACCCGAAGTCATCAACCGCCGCGCCCGCAGAGTCAAGCAGCTCGCCCGAATTTACCGGGACCACTACTGGACGCTGATGGAGGAGCTTAAGTATAAGTACAGGAAGTATTATTGGGATTATGGAAAAAGCCCCTTTGTGGAAGATGAGGAGGGTGAGAGGATCAATCCGAACCGCGGGGAACCCGCTGCTGCGGCGGCCGCAGAGAATGTTGGTAATGGAAATTTGGGGGCGAATGGGGGCAGTTGTAGTAGTATTGCTTTGATTAGATGTGGGGTCCATGGTTGCAAGGCGAAGGCTATGGCGTTAACGAGGTTTTGCCTTATGCATATACTGTCTGATTCCAAGCAAAAGCTTTACAAAGCTTGCAGTTTCTCCATAAAGAGGTTTGGTTTCTTTTCATCTCTCTCCCTTTTTTTTGGTCCAGAAAATGTTTGTTAATAATGTGGTACACTGTAATTTTGTATGTTGGCACTTGACGATTTTTAGTTCGTTATCATCTAGTAATATATTTTATATGATTGAAATATGCGATGGTTAAGATCACCGAGTGTTCTAGATGTAATCGAAACTGGCTGCACCAATTCGTGGTCGCACTATGATAATTTCTTTGCCCGTAATAATCTCATATGTCGTAGGGTGAGTGGTATTAGTATTGGAGAATCTCTATCCTTGAATAACTGCACTCTTGTCACTGTGCGGCATTAATTGGCTAGTAATAGTTATTAGCATGCCCGCCTCTTAAATATTACTCGACTGTATGTATGTGTGATGCACTATAAAGTGTTTTTATATTGTTCTAGAGTGAACCATACGGTAAGTATTCGTTATTCTTTACTTAATGTTGAAAACATATGAAGCAAATGTGGATATGGGTAGGTTTCTGGGGGGTTTTCTATCAAATATTGTTCTTTGGTTTGTTATAAAAGGGTTTATGAGTTTAGTATTTACTTTAACAAATAACTGTATTTGACTGGATTGAGCTTTGCTGAGTTACATCATTCTTAGTGCATGTGTGAATGAATATGCATGTTAACTTTTTAGGGTCTTGGTTCTTGTATTTTGGCGAAAATTTGTTCTCCGTATAAAGTACATATTCAAACCCTTTCTACTTTTAGTGTGTGATTATCTGAAAAGGGAGTCTGTTAAAACTTAAAAGAAGTTAAAGCTTACAGAGTTATAGCTAAAATTATTTGAAGTTTTACTCGAGTTGACAGGTACAGTTTCAATATATATACATATATACACATGTATGTATGGTGTGTGTGTGTGTGTGTTTGTGTGTATATATATATATATATATATATATATATATATATATATATATAATACTTAACATTTTAAGGTATGCATAACGTGTTTTTCCCATTGATGTTGCGTATTAATAATTTTGTGTAGTATATCATCTAGTCACTTTGATACATTAGCTAAGAAAGTACATGCCATCAATGCATAGTTTCAAATTTAACCATTGTTCTTTAAGTTGAGAAACCTCTTGTGGCAACAGTTGAATACAATATTGTATAAAATGTATTCCTTCTGACATCAGTTGTTTCCAGCTTAAGAATGTAATAAACCCATGATTTAATGATGGTTTTGTTTCTCTTTTGCTTTTTTTGTTCTATGCTCTTGCCGGAGATTGTTGGGATGCGTTGGAAGTTCTCATTTGTTCCAAGTAATATGTTTCTTTTTGTTTGAAACACTGAACGAACTGCTAAATCTTGTGTGCTTTAACATGGATAGCCATATTTGAGGTAGTCTCATTTTTTGAATCAGGTTATAGTACTTGCTGCATTTAACTATGGTTTCGGGGACTTGAGTGCTTAAACTTGCGATCAACATTAATCTTAAGTTAGATTCAAAATTAAATTTCATGCAACAAGCTGAGTAGACATATTGTGATTATCTTCTACTACCAAAACCTCTGTGTGCTATCATCTTCCACTGGTCCCACTGGCGATATCATATAATGGGATGTCCTCTGTCTAGTTGTCAATTAAGAAATAACGAAAAATAAAGGGATCTGTTTAGATAATAATATTTATGGTACTATCGACCCCGTTTAAGTGATTTTGTACAATTGGTTCTTAATTTTTTTTCGTTCAACTAGAGTGATGTATAAAAACCTATTTTACATCCTAAGACTCGAGCAGATCATCACTTCCATAAATTTGCTGGATGATGCTTGCAGTCACTCCAACTTTCAAATCGACTAAATAAGAATTATTTTAATTTCTCCAAAACATTGAGTAATCAAAATTATGGAATTGTGATAACTGATAATGCTATGCTAAATGTGGTAAAAGGAATTGCAAAAATTGCAATTTAGATTTTTGTTTGATCCTTGCCTCCGTGCACCAAAAGCTGAGGAGTGAAATTGAAATATGATATGCATTCTTGGAAATATCCATCATGAGGTTTGACTAGTTTGGGTGTTACTATATTTAGTCTACATGGATTCATACCGGGATTATACTATTACTGCCGCCACTTCGACTCATGACTCTGGGAGATTCAGACATAATTGAAGTGGATTGCAGTAATCAAGTATGTCACGTGTTGAAAATGTTAATCAAGCTCTTTAAAGTTAGATTTAGTATCAAATATCAATTCATGGTTTATAATCCCAAGAGTGAGCACCTTTTTATCTTTCATTAATATTTTGGGCTCATAGGGTACAAAATACTTCCATTACTTTTTCGAAGGGTTTCACCTGATAAAAATTATCTACATGAGATTTTCCTTTGGCATGCAAGGTTAGAATTCTAGATCTTCATAGGAGACCTCACTTTCTGTCTAGGCTCAGCTAATCCTAGTATTTACCCATGTTCTATTTCACTAACTTCTCTTCAAGACAATGTCCAAAAATTCCAACTCTTGTGCATGTTTGAATTTTATTTGACAAGGAATCCAATATCTTGGAATGGCTATAGTAGCAATCACCATTCATCGAGGCTTTCCCCACGATCAAGTCATAAACTCCCTTAACCGTCCAGTACTGACCAAGCACCAGCCATCGGCCTCAATAAATTATTTCGTCGTTGAAGATGTCGTTGATCTTCAACGACTACTTTTTAAGTGTAAATATATCAAAAACTTTCACATTTATATTTAAAACTCTCTGTCGAAACACATTGACCTATAGCATTTGGATGAGTAATAAATTGTACTAGAAAATATGAAAGATACTTATATTGGTAGTTTTGTTTTGCTTGATCAAAAGCTCATTTATAAGTGATTCGTTAAGAATCAATCATTTAAAGTTGGTGTTCTATAGTACTTGACTCGATTTGGTATTCCGTGATTGACAATTTGAGTTTTTTGAGTTTATGCCATAAATTCAATTAAGCTTAAAAGCTAATAACTTGTCCTAATTTCATTGACTCCCTGAAATGTGCCGTATCTTTTGTTTCCTTTGTGAAATTTATGTTTGTATTCTTGCGCTATGAAAGATTCTGTGTTAGTTTACGAATGTAGCATATACACGTGTGCGTGCTGGCAATATTACCCTTTGTGGATTCCACGTGCCGTTTCTATACCTAGACGCTTTTTAGGTTTAGATGATGACATGTGTAGTTGTTATACTGCAAAAAAGTAATAAAGTTTTCCTTTCGGAAAAAAAAATTATTGCGTGCGCACCAAGATGTATGTAATCTGTTTATGCCAGCGCATATAGCATCTCAAAATGCATTAGAAATATACTAGATACAATTGTTCCTTACTATATTAAATGGTAAATTTCAAATACTACCCTTGAGATTTGACCTGGTTGCAAATAAACTAAGTTATCCCCTTACGATTTGTCTTTGTTGGACAAATAACCCCCTCAGAGGGTGCAAATTGCAAAATAGAAAAAAATGTCAGTGGGGAATTTGCAAGTTAAATCGGGTCTTTTTGTTTTTATATGCAGCTTAAATATCAATTTTATTTTTTGTCGTCTTTGTTCCTAATCCTTTTTAGGCTGCTTTTAAAGCTTCCCATCTTAGAAATAATTTAGTGTCCTTTTGAATTCTCCGACTCCAAATAAGTTGGTTCTCCTAATCTGCTTCCCCAGGAATATCCTAAAAAAATTTAGGTTAGGATATATTCATTTAATCTTTTCGTTGTCGAACATTTTATTTGGTATTTAGGACATTGTATCTCGAGATCAGAATCAGTTATCAGTTTATCATGATAGTAGAAGCTGATTCTTTCTTATCCTTGTGTGTGTGTGTACTAAACTTTTTGTAGTTGAGTGATTGTTTTGTCCATGTTAATAATATGCCACTAATTGCTATTAAGCATCTCACACTCTTTCTAATTTGGATTGACACGTTTTTTTTTTTTTTTTTTTTTTGGTTCCTTTTTTGCACA
Organism: Erythranthe guttata; assembly: GCF_000504015.1. Next base: position 1,598,665 of record NW_012193101.1, read on the forward strand.
CGTGGATGTATTTTACATCGGTCGGATAACTGTGTTAATACTATTTTGTTCAAGGATTCTCCTTTTCGACCTTGTTAGTTTATCTTGAATAAAGTGCTTAAATCTAGAAAATATCGTCAGATTCCAGTGACACGTTCATTTATTTGCTGTTGCGTTTACGTACACATATTTATATTTTCTCTACTGAAATTAATATATTTTTTTCCGTTTTTGTTGTTTTCTTGTCTCGTGTCAGTTCAACTACAGGACCTATACTGTGTGGAAAACCGATACTGAGGTCAACCGTTCCTTCTTATTGCCATAGCCATTTCCAAAAAGCCGAAAAGCATATGGCCCGTGCTCTCAAGAAGGCTGGTCTAAGCGCCACTTCGACAAATAAGCACGCTCCTAAATTCCATGTCATCGTTACAGAGTACGTTCGGCAGATCCAGCAAAAGAGACGAGCTGCACAAAGGGCAAATCTGGAAAACGCCGAAAATAAGGAGGAAAACCGTTCTTGATAACATGCTCCTCTTTGCTCGTTGCAAATATGAAATATGCAGTAGGTTTATAACATTCTTTTATTCCTTGAGCCAAAAAAATCGGAGAAGCTGCAATATTTCCGAGCAAGAGATGAACTTACTAGAGACTTAGATAAGCTAAAAAAAAAAGTAGATATTCGTCGAATAACTCAATCTTGACAATGAGGCTTTTAGCGTTTGGTAGATGAAAATATTTGTACACATTAGAGTTTGCCATTTTGCTGCTTTGGTTTTATCTCTGAATTCTTTCGTTCGACTCTGTAGTTCGATTGTCTGAGAAAAATCTTGCCCATGTTCAATATAGACAGCTTGATTTACTCTGTGCGTGTGTGTGTGTGTGTGTGTGTGTGTGTGTGTGTGTGTGTGTGTGTGTGTGTGTGTGTGTGTGTGTGTGTCTGTAGTTTTCTTTGAGTGTGTACAAAGTCACTTGTAAAACAGGTTTTGTTTGTGCAGAAAGAGAAGAGGAAGAACAGAAGTTGGATTTCTTTCTGACCTTTGGAAGTTTTATTTGGCCATAATTTACAAGTGAAAATTACCATCCTACCCTTTATTTCTGACCTTGACCTTAATAATCGAACTTAGGTAACAAATCTCCTAACGAGGATCGATTTTTCTTCGGTTGCATCTGAATGAAAATATTTAAAGATAGGAAAACCCGAGTTCATACTAAAAAAACCATCTGAAGTCGTTTCGATATATTTGTTCGACAATTAACGAAAAAAATCCCTCAAAATTTTCAATCGAAATGCAAAAGGCTCGACACTTTTTATTCTTTTTTTTTCTTTTCGTCGCCTTTTCTTTTTCAATTTTAACCGTAAGCGATAATACAAGATTCGAAAACATTTCTTTTTTCATTATATTCTGAACGAGGGTCAGAATCTGGTTAAGATTCAACCATTCGATAAACTTCCATTTCTATTACAACTTTGCATCCACACCACTCCCTTTTTATTTATTTTTTATATATAGAATATTTAATATTCAATGGGATATAAATAGAATTTTCATTGCTACTTATTACATCTTTTCTCCTGAGGATAAAAAAGCGAAAAGTTTTTTACTTTGCTTTGATAACTACGTCCTGAACTAAGCAATGTTTTGAAAACCGGACAAGCTATTGTGTTACGATTAGACCGATTCAACTGGGAACCAACCGTTCATACTTACTTTTTTTTACACACACAACATATCAACACACACATACCACAACGAATCATTTCAAATATTATAGAAATTATAATAAAAAATAACATTTCTTCCAATTTCAAAAAAAAAAAATTGATTTAATTTTTTTCAACTGGACAGTAAAAAGACGTCGTTTTGGCCATTTTATTTGTTTTTTTTAAAGCACAATTTTGGGGGGGGAAACCTAATTTTCACACCGGTTCCGATATTACGGTTCAGCCGGTCAAATTAGACCGGAGACTAGAATCAAGCAATGAGGAACCTTCATCAACTTCAAATAAGCGATCATATGAAATTATATATATATATATATATATATATATATATATATTATATATTGTTTATATACCTAAGATATGCAAAAGGGCTTGCAAAATTGTCCTAGGTTGTGTTTTCTTTTTTAGCCTTTTTCTTCACAAAAAGTTTAAACCTTTATATACATAATACATATAATATATGAATGGAAGAATATATATATATATTATATACATACATACATGGCGAAAATGAAGATTCTGCAAACAACTTTATTCCTATATATCAATTATATATATATTGTGAAATCTTTATATTTGTTAAAGTTGGTGTGGCTATGGAGTACCCATATATATAGCTTCTCTTTGTATGGTCGGCTTTCTTCGACCAATCAGAATTCATTATCTTATTCTCTTAGGACAATGATTTCTTAATTGAATCATTTTTTGTGGAACACAGCATATATGCATTTTCTATGTTGCCATTCCCCATATACTCTCTCTCTCTCTCACACACACACACACACTATGCATGTCACTAGCCACGTAGGACAGCCATAGGTGACGGATGTGACTACATTCGGCTCAAAGGTAGAAACGGTGGAAATCTAGCCACGTGGCATGGACTCAAAAAGAAGCTTCACACACGCGGGCCCTCTCCATCAAACCGGCTCAGTCCGCAAAGAATGAGGTTGCTCGTCCTCAACAGACAAGCACAACTCGAAGTAATTATCACATCACTCCCACGAGTGATCTGACCGTAGACATAGCAGGGGTCCTACAACCCCATCCCTACGACATGTATAAATACAATATATATTGAAGAACAAGAAAGGACCCATGCATGTAGGGGTGGTAAACGAGTTGAGTCGAGCCGCTCGTAAGCTCGATGAGCCGGCTCGAGAAAAGCTCGAACTCGAACTCGAGAAGAAAAAAATAAACCCGATGAGCTCAAGCTCGGCTCGTTCACACCCCTAACCACGTATATTATGAATACGTACTCATTTTCCATACATCTCTAAAAGTACAATTAGATTGTATATCCACGACTTCAACCTTGACTAATTTGACCGTTGGAGTGTTAATAATAGTTTCTTCCAGCCACAACGTGGCAAAAACCTATTAAAAATTATTTCGAAAATTTCGTATTTCGCTATATTAATAAAAGTTTACTAATCACGATTATATTAATTTATAAAGTTTACTTTGTAGGGTCTGCATGTACGTTTGATGAACCAATTTTTATTGAATTTCTTTTTTTTTTTTTATTATTATAAAGAAATTCTCATTGAAATTCTATTTTTTTAATTGAAATTCATAATGAATTAAAATGGGCCCCATTAAATTTGACCCTTTTTTCATCACTTTATTCTTATTGTTGTACACCATATAAAAGATTGTGTGATTTTTGTGGTGAAGAATGAAAAGTTACAATAGGGAATATTATCTATAGAATTCCCAAATTCAATTGTATACAATTGGTCCCATATGAAGTCATATCTTGCCCCTTTTTCTGCTTACATCCAGATAATCCACTTTTATTCCTGCTTTTAAATTAATCAGCGTATAACATCATGCAATTCAAGAAAATAAATAAAATTTTGAAACATTTTTTTAATTAAATTCCAAAAAGTAGTACTACCAAATTCTTGGTGTCCTATTTTATCGGAATAAATGATCTGGTTTTGTAGTACTCACACCATTGATCTGCACATAATAACACACACCCATGTGTATGTGTGTCTTGTGGGTTTATTTATGTAGATCTACGTTCTAAACTACGTGGTGTATTTCACCACATGTAGGATCTCGATCATA
>NW_012193101.1:1602542-1619372 GCF_000504015.1 Erythranthe guttata
CATAATTAAGGGGTTTTGGGTGATCAATTAATGCATAGAGGGAAAGATATATAAAATTCTAGCTATGTTCGTCTTTAATCTGCTTTCTTAGTTAATTTAGATAATTTCAGTTATTTAGCTATAATCAAGAAACACAATTTCAGTTAATATACATATATATATATATATATATATATATATATATATATATATATATATATATATATATATATATATAAAAAAACAATATATCATTATAGTATTGATACATACACTTAGGGATGGCAAAAAAACCCGAACCGCTAGCTATCCGTGGGTATCCGCTCCGTTTAAAATCCGTTACCGAAACCATTAGGGTTTGGTAATGGTTTTGGTAAAAGAAATGAAAACCGTCATGGTTTTGGTATGGTTCTGGTTTTACCTTTACGGTCATGGGTACCCGACCGTTTAATAAATATATATATATATATATTTTTTTAATTCAACAATATGAATAAAAAAATAAGTTGGCAAAATTTTAAAGAAAGTATTAAATAATTTAGGGAGGATATATTTGTATAATTTACTTTTTTTTTTCTTTTCTTTTTTTTCTTAATCTTTTCTGAGAGTTACTTAAACGTTATCGGACTTCAAGTTATTTTTTATTATCATAATTTAAATGGTAAATGGGTATCCGTGGGTATCCGAATATTCGTGGTAATGGTTATGGTATTTCCATTAACTTTTTAAAAGGGTTTGGTATGGTCATGGTTTGAGCTATATTAAATGGTAATGGTTCTGGTATTGGACTTTTTCGAGGGTACCCGCTCCGCTGCCATCCCTACATAATACACTGATACCTTATTAGTTAGGTACGATCGTAGTGACAACGTTGTTTGCCTAATCATGTGAAAATTAATGTTGTCGTCGCTAAAAAAGATTATTTCTTGCAGTGGCAGATCAGTAGTAATACGTAGAACAAATTAGACATAGATAGAAACTATATTACAGATGAGTAATAATAATAAAAATGCATGATATATATATGATCATTGTAAGTTTGAATTACAACATTAGTTTAATTTGATGGGCCGAATTGGAAACCAACTTTCCTAGTAAATTATATACGAATAATATGAATCAATCAAAAAGTACCTTCTGTGGGCCCACCCCCAAAAAAGAAAGAAAAAAAAAAAATCTTAACTGTGCATAAAGCAAAGGACACAGACAACATTATGTGTGCATGGTAGTGTGCATGTGTGTGTGTGTGTGTGAGAGAGAGAGAAATCTAGAGGGAGAGAGAGAGAGAGAGAGAGAGAGAGAGAGAGAGAGAGAGAGAGAGAAGGGTAAATGGGGTTTGAAAATCTATAAATAGCTCATGTAAGTACATGCAGAAATAATATACATACTTAGAGAGAGAGAGAGGTAGAAGAACTATATATATATATATAGAGATAGATAGATAGATAGATAGATATATAGTAGGTAGAGAGAGAAAGAAGAGAGTTGGAATGCCGAGAGATAGAGATCCGCTGGTGGTGGGAAGGGTGATCGGAGATGTGTTGGAGCCGTTCACAAGATCGATCGGACTGAGGGTTGTTTACAGCAGCAGAGAGGTCAACAATGGCTGCGAGTTTCGCCCTTCTCAGATAGTTAACCAACCTAGGGTTGAAGTTGGTGGCGACGACCTCCGCACCTGCTACACTCTCGTACGTATCTGTATCTATATATCTTTGTGTACGTTGTATCTATTATCTGTATGTATGTACGTATATATATATATATATATATATATATATATATATATTATTCATTATTTCACTTGCAGGTTATGGTTGACCCTGATGCTCCAAGCCCTAGTGACCCTAGTCTTAGGGAATACCTTCACTGGTGAGTCCGCATATATCATCTCGAAACCCGAAACCTAAAATCTGAAACCCAGTTTCGATTTTCGGTTTCGGTTTCGGTTTTGGTTTTCGATTTTGGTTTGGTTTTGGGTTCAATTTGCAGTTCATTTTCAGTTTCCGGTTCGGTTTCAGTTTTCAGTTTTTCTTTTTTAGTTCAGTTACGATTTTCAGTTTTATGTCTCTATTTTGGTTTGGTTTTCAGTTTTCAGTTCGTTTTCGGTTTTCGGGTTTTTTTAGTTCAGTTTTAGTTTTTTACGTGTTATCCGACAATAAAAAGAACCATTTGCTCCCAAAATTAATTTAGTCAACCAAAATTTTGTTAAAAGTAAGGTTACGCTCAATTATATATATATATATATATATATATATATATATATATATATATATATATATATATATATATATATATATATATATATATATATATATATATATATATATATATATATATATATATATATATATATATATATATATATATTTTGTGGTTTTAGACTTCTGAATAAACATAAAACGCCAAAGGGGTTAATAGTTGTCCAGTAGATTTCTTTCTTTCTTTTTTCAGAAAAAATAAATAAAAGAAAATCAATTTCTTGGGCAGTGAAAAATTAGAAAAATGATTTTATTCTCCAAAAAAGCATTGAGACAAAATTAAATAATTATTGTGTTGGTAAAAAAAAAATCTCCATTGACTGATTGATTTGCACGTGTCCTTGAAATAGTGATTCTGTAGCCGTACTAGGTTTTTTTTTTTTGTTTCTTGATTTTTCTGGTCCTATTTATTCACTGTCCTATTATATTCTAAGTTAAATTAAATATTAAAAATATTTTTTTGTGTACTTTTAATACTTAATTCTGTTAATTAACTTTAATCTCACTAATTCTCAATTTAGGCTCGTGACAGATATTCCTGGAACAACTGGAGTAACCTTTGGTGAGTTATCTTAATTCAAAATCTTGCATAACCTTTTTTATATATATATATATATATATAGTAGTGAATGATCTTTAATCGAATTGGACATGAATCGAGCTCGAGTTAAGCTAACTTCGTATTTAGTTTAAACGAAAAACAAATATTGTTGAAATTTGATTTGTTATATTAAACAAATATTTAATATATATATATATATATATATTAAAAAAAAGTCAAAATTCTCTTTATGTCATTCATTTATAATTTTTATCCCAAACATGATTAAGAACCACTACACAAGAAATGTCCTACAAATAGATATTGGTGGACAAGGTGTATTTTTTCCACTAATTATTTTTATTATTTTATTTTTTTTATTATTTTTTTCCTAAGTGGTCACGTTTATCAATTTCTTTTTCATCCTTAACGTGTCGAAACATAAAATAGGTTTGAATAAAGAGGACCTTTTAAATCAATTTGATTGGTCAATTCATCAGTCAAAATCAGATAATGCCACGTGGCTACTTAATTATTCTTCTTCTTACCCCTCTAGAAACTACGTCGTCTTCTTCAATTTGTGGGTTTCTTTTTTCTTGGACCAAAAGGAAAAAAGAAAATCACTTTTTTATGGTGCTATGTGGCTTTTTTTTTTTTTTTTTCCATTTTTTTTAAAATTTTAATTATCTATTATTACATTTTAGTTAATTACTCTCTAAATTGTTTTTGTTCAATGTAGGGCAAGAGATAGTTTGTTACGAGAATCCACGGCCTTCGATGGGCATCCACCGCTTCGTTTTCGTGTTGTTCCGCCAATTAGGGCGGCAAACGGTGTACGCCCCGGGGTGGCGTCAAAACTTCAACACTAGGGATTTTGCTGAGCTGTACAATCTCGGTTCTCCGGTGGCGGCTGTTTATTTTAACTGTCAACGGGAGAGTGGCACCGGTGGAAGGAGACGATGAATGAATTAATTAAAAAGAAATTGGGACCTATATAAAGCCTAATTTGAATGTGTTTAGTTATGTGGGGAAAAAATATGTCACGTGGAAGTTTGCATATGCTAAGAATTGGGGTATCGTGTGGGGTTGTAATGTAATGTAATCTACTTTTTTCTAGTTAGGAGTTTGATTTTGAATTTTCTAGAGGATGTTTGTAATGAATAAATTTGATGAATAAATAAAATGATCTCCATGGAGTTAGGGGTATTTATGACTTAGTTACTTATTTATAAATTTAATATAATGTCCATATAGTCTTGATAGTGATTGTATATAGTCTTGATAATTACAATCACGCACCTGAAACTTTGTTAGAAATCTAATAGAATAGTATATTGGATAAGTTATTCCGTTAGAATTCTAATAAACTATTAGTTTCCGCCTTCCGATAGTGGTGGAGATAACGTAAAACTAGGCGAGTGATATGACTCTCCTAATATTTTTTAAAAATCATTATTATTTAGATTTATAAATTTTCGTCTATGGTAGCAGCATAAATGACCCCGCGGGAAACAAAAATAGTACACATTGGTCTCTAGGACATGAAATTTTGGCTTCAATAATTGTTTCAGATGTGTGGTTGTAATTGTCAATACCATGGGAACCTTAAAATTAGTTTAGCATACATCAAGGGTGTAAGTGTAATTTAAGCCACCAAAATATAATTGTGTATACGTAAGTATAACTAAATTCATCTTTGTCATTGGTGATGTCATATCAATGACAAGGTTAGTGATAATAAGCCACGTTTTATTTAATGTTAATTATTATAATTAATGGCAATTGTCTAGAGACCTCTTATTTCATCTTTGATCTAATTTGTTAGATGAATATAGGATTTAGGGGATAAATAAAATAAAATAAAGTGATTAACAAATCTCACTTATCATTCTTTGTTTTTTTTTCTCATTGATTATCACGTGACTTTCTCTCTCCTCCATTCGTTCAAATAATAATCATAATTGTAGCCCGCATGGATGTAGCTCAACTGGTTCCGGAGGTGATAAGTTGGTGCAAGGTCCTAGGATCGAATCCTGGCAGCCGCAGTGTGGGAATTTCAACTCCAAATGAGGGTTGGTTCCTTGTGTGCACCAGGTCCGGGTCCGCTACCTTAACGGGCCGTTGAGTTACCATGATTTACATTCCTCCATCAATCCTCGTCGGGCGAGAGATTTCGCCTTTTGGTGCAAATAATTATAATTGTACGAATAAATATGTAGAATTCTTTACCGGCTTATAATTGAACAAAGAAATTGATAGTTCATAATTTTATATCGAGTTTAATCATATTATATTTGATTTGTTGCATATGAGATTTTCAAATAGATTTCTAAAATTGAAGAAATCGTCAATCGTACAATAACTAGTATTATATAACTTTTGCGCTGTAGAATTAAAAAACACAATAATATATTATATTTCTCATTTTGCAAAAAAATACATTAAGGTTTTCATTTTATAGATAGTTATTTTTAAATTAAAACAAGAGAAATTTTGACTTGATAGAGTAACCGACGAACAATTGGTATGGTTGCAATCTGGCTAAACTTTAGGGGTAATTTAGTCTTTTTCAGTTTTCAATTCAAGAGGGTTATGTGTCTAATTTCATACCATAAGGCTGGCATGTCCAAAATGTCAAAACCACAGGGGTTATGTGCCTAATTTCAAACCATAAGGGGGTAATGTGCAAAATTTCCAAACCACAAGGGGGTTAAGTGCTATTTACCTTAAATAATATTGCTCTTGATATTTTTAAAAGTTAACAAAAAAATAGAAATAATAATAATGCATAATGTTGTATTATTAAGCGCCTAAATGGGCCGAGAAGCAACTGGTTCGGGCCAAGCTCTTTATTGGGCCGGTCTATTGATAAATAACAAAAAATACCCCCATCTACTCTTAATTACCAAAACCCCCTGAGGTTTGTTTCCATCTTACACCAATCCCGTACAGTTTGACTTTTCACGGCTTATTTTTTATTTCAGAAAATAGACTTTTTCACAACTTCAGATACTTTCTTTAATTTATCACCTATTTAACATAAGGTATAATAGATTGTACACATTTTCTTTTAAAAAAATTGGAGGTGTTAATTTAGCCTAGTTCAGGAGGGTTTTCGGTATTTATATGAAATATATTTGTATGAGCATACATAAAAATATATAATTTACATGTACATGATAATTTTATTAATTTACATTTTTTTTGTTTAATTTATTGTGGTATACTTTTTAGGGCAAATTACAAGGATCCGAGGGTAAGGTTAATTACGAAAAAACCCTCACTCATTCATTGTTGGTGTAATTACTACCATCCCGTGAAACTAACAGGTTGCAAAAAATCCTAAAAAAATGTAGTAACTATCTAAAATACCTACGTGTTAAAATAATTAAGTAAAAGAGAAAAAAAGTCTTAATTGAAATTTTGATTTTCTTACATTTGGACCTCATGCAGTGTAAAAACTTACACATAACCTTTTATGACCCAAAAAACAGCTAACTAACAGTAAATAAAATAAAAAATCTAAAAAAAATTAGAATTGTTTTACAAACCTTACAATTAAACCCCTAAGGCCTCGTTTGGTTTGTTTGATAAAGGGTGATTGATTAATTAGTCCAACTCAATCACATGTTTGGTTTGCTTGACTAAGGCCCATGATTGATGACGGGCCCAGTTCTTAATCCCTTATTTGAGGGATAAATTATCCACCCAATATTGGGAGTATTGTCCAATTGAGAAGCAGCTTTGTTCAAGTGGCATATTTTGTGGACACTTTTAACCCTCCAGAATTAATTGAATCTCAAAATATCTATTTTTTTCCCACCAACCCACTAAAAGCAAATCCCCATTTCCACCATTTTCTTTGTTTCCAGCAGGTGAGCCTTCCACAGCGAAGAACACACGCTTCCGAGGTTTACTTAATTAATTATTTCTTAATACTTTACATACCTGAATCGCGATCTACAGTTTCTTAGGAAAATATTGCAAATCACTAATTTCCTTTTTTTTCCCTTAGATTTGCCGCAGGGGTTTCTTTCCGCACCGAAGAACACACCCTTCATCGAAGACTACCTGAGGTAAATGATTTTATTTATTTTTGTACCTGGGCATTACATTCTTGATTCACCATCTATATACCATGTTCTGAATTTTGGAATCGAACATTTAGTAGAGTTCCTCCAACTGTCGGTGCTCCCTCTGCAGCCGGTAAATAGGTGAGGTGAATCTTCTCTGACCCATCCATAATTTTTAAATATTTTTTAAAATAAATATATACGGTGTTGTAGACCTACGAGTTCTGTAATTTATTGTACTTCATACATGATTTAGCTTTGTTATTGACTCAGTTATTGCACTTTCGTACAGTTTTTGTTTGAGATGGATATTAGAGAAGAGCATGAAGAAATCTTGTTGGTTTTGGAAGAAATAATTTGCATATCCAAGTATTTCCTTATGGCATGTTATGGGGCTTATCGTAAGTTGAAAGAACGTCGCGCAATTCGTAATCGTATTGCGTTTCCTATAGTTTGAATGTTCAAGTGCCCGATCAATTAGAGAAAATTAATAGGCTCATTCATGGTTCCGAAGTTTATTGTTTTGACAATTTGCGTATGTCTAGAAATGTATTTGCCCGTCTTTGTTTTCTTGTTCAAAATTTTGGTGGCTTAGTTGATACACGCCATGTCAAAGTTAATGAACAATTGGCCATGTTCTTGCATATATTGGGACATCACACAAAAAATAGGATTGTAGGGTATAATTTCAACAGATCCGGGTACACAGTTAGTAAGCACTTCAATCGTGTTCTGAGTGCTATAATTAAGCTATATCCCTTGTTCATTGTGAAGCCAAAACCTATTGACGAGGGCTGTACAGACGTTCAGTGGAAAGTGTTCAAGGTAATAAACACATTTTCTAAATTTAATATATGTATGTAAAGTAATTTGCAAAGCAACTATTATGAAAACTATCGTTTTGAATGTGTAGGGATGTTTGGGAGCATTAGATGGTACTTATGTCAAAGTTAGGGTTGCCCAAGAAGATAAAGCGCGGTATAGAAATCGAAAGGGAGATATCTCGGTAAACGTGGTAGGTGTGTGCGATGCAAGTATGTGTTTTAGTTATGTTTTGACTGGATGGGAGGGTTCTGCGGCTGATAGTAGAGTCCTTCGAGATGCCGTTTGTAGACCGAATGGTTTGATAATCCCCGACGGTATTGCATATTCCTTCAACTTTTACAATTTTGATTCCACATATATGTGCCTTGAAATGATTTTTATTGTGTTGGGATTTACAGGAAATTACTATCTTTGCGACAATGGATACACAAATGGACAGGGTTTTTTAGCCCCGTATAGAGGTGTGAGGTATCACTTGGATGAATGGGATGGTAATAATGCGCCTCGAAATTATAAGGAATTTTTCAATATGAAGCATGCGAAACAAGACTTCCACCCATCCACAATCCCACTAATGATCCTGAACTTAGATTTATTGAAAGTGTAGAAACTTCACAACAATGGGTGTCGTGGAGGGACGATATTGCGAGAGCCATGTACGATGAGTGGAGCAGACGATAGTTTTAGTTAATTTTACTAATTTGCTACAAAGACTCGTAATCCTCCTCCTCATCTATCTTTGTTGCAGGCTCGTAATCTCGTAGCAAGTACGTCCACATCTCACTGTCTTTCGAATCATCGCGGTCACTTGATATGTTGATGAGATCAACATACGGATTTGGTGGCGCAATATCTGGCTCAACAGATGAGTTCTCCTTGTAGATATCCTCGGATGAAGAATCAACAACAATGAGGTCGTCACTCTTCCAGCCAAATGTATGTTTCTCGCTGAAGATGAACGACAGTTTCTTCCACTCAGCGTCACCCCATGGCTTGTATGCACGACCTATCTTGAACCGCTATGAAAAAATAAAAAGTCAAATATATTCTAATATTGAAAAACAGTTTAATATACATAAATTTAAAAAAATTAAAATAAATAAAAACCAGATTACTTACATAAATGATGTACTCCCAAGTCGACTCTTTTGCAATCACGAAATTGATTTCCTCATCGTACTCAACACCCGATAAAGAGATGATGGCCTTAAACGTCCGATACCTCATTTCCATGAACTTCAACTTCTGTTCACACTTCTCGTAGGTAAATGTTGTTCCAAATTCCTTGTTGATGGTACTTAAACCACGTAGGATAGTAGCACTGTTTTTTGTACCCCACCAGAAGTTGCCCTTCTTTGCATCTTCGACCACAACTTCCATAAAACGTCGATCAACACGCCAAGTCCATTCTTCATCGTAGAAGAACGCATCTTGATGAAATTTCGGAAGCGGAGCCATTTACAACGAACGATAAAAGACTGTAATTTAAAGTAAAAAAAAAACTGCTGGTGTTCTTTCATGAAGAGTTGGGCTCTATTTATAATAGAAGTTTAATGAGTGGTAGGTTTACTACACTTAATGCAGGACCAGGTGAAATGATTAACATTCTCCTTGGAAACGTATGAAATTTAATACTTATTATCTGCTTGTACACATAAATGGGTAAAATAAAATACACTTAATGCAACCGGAGGTGAAATAAAGTGGAATGATTAACCTTCTCCTTGGAAATGTAAAACAACAAGAAAGAAATTTAAAACTTTTTATTTCACCTTATACGCATAAATGAGATTAAATTACTACACTTAAATGCAGGCAAAAGAGAAATGATTAATATTCTCCATGAAAACGTATAAAAGCAAGAAATGTATTCAAAATTCTCACCTTATACGCATAAATGGGGAAAATTTGTTGTTTCCCAACTACATAGCATTAATTATGTATCAGAAAAAAAAAAAAAAAAATCAATTTGACATGACAAGTCTAATTTAATTTATAATAAACAACAATAAAAATGAATATAGACTAAATCCATGTTCATCTGCTCAAATTAATACTTCAAAAAAATGGAGGGGCTGCAATTTACAAAATAAAATATAAACAATTGTGAAACAACATCATGCAATTAATTAAAAACGATCTGTTCTTTTAATTTGCATACACACCACACCACCTATGACATAGTCATCATGATAAACATTAAGAACAACATAACAATTATAGAAATCCAAGCAAATAGCTTAATTGATTTTACTTTATTTTTATACAATAGTACCTGGCCTTCTAAAGTAGATATCTCTTGTTCGTATCCATTAATCTTTGCCAACAACCCAAAAATTACCTCAATAGACGTCGGCTCGCGAGTGGAATCGTCACACCATTTGAAGAAGTTACAACGATATTCCTACAAAAACCAATTTCACCACAATAAAATTAAACCCAGTATACTTATTAAACCAAGATTAATGAAAAATGACTAATAAAAAAAATGCAGGCACAAACTATTTGAATTAAATAATTTCAATTATAAGAACTTGCCTTTGTCAAGGAACAACAATAAAAAAGTCTTCCTGGGTTTTTTTCCGTCCTCGACGTTTTTGTTGTTGTTTCCAGACCGCAATGACAACGGAAAATTGACCCATAATAATTTGGATTAGACGCCACACTGTGATTCGAACTGCTGCTTGCCCGATTACGCACATTATTGGAACTCGAACTCATCCTGTCAAAAGATTTCATGAGCATTGTAATAAACGTTCAGATTGACGAATGTAAAATGCATTATCCTATACAAAAATAAATTTAATTTACCTAATTCGGATCCAAGGTTTCTCTGTTGCAGGGGTTGAAGGAAGAAAACCCTAGATTCAACCGTAGTGGAATTGGGGGCGTCTTTCGGTTTTTTATTTAATTAAATCTTACAACTCTATTTTTAAGGGTGTATTGGTATTCGGGGTTTTTTTAAGGGTGTTTTCGTATTTTACCAAACAATTTCAGTAAACAAATTAAATATTATGATTTTAAACTAAAAATCAATCACCCAAACCAAACACGAAATAACTTGGATTTGAAAAGGTTTGAACATTACAATCCTTTGACTATTTATCAATCCTTACAATCCCATAACCTAAACCAAACGAGGCCTAAGGGTATTTTGGTCACTACAAAATGGATAATTTCATGGAATCTATCTAATTCCGTTATTGTTAGCTATGTGAGGGTAAATTTGCTAGACGTAGAATACCCAAGGAGAGTGCTCGTAATTATGCAAACATAGAGGGTTGTTTCGTAATTATAACAAAATTAAATAATTGCACGTAGTCGGCACGTGTGTAGAATTGAAACTCGGAGTTGCCGAAGTGGCGGACAGATGTTCCAAATTTAAGCGCCAAAAAATGAAAAATAAAATTTATTCCATTTTTGGAGCCAACTTTTTCCCTCTCACAGGCGGGAGAATTATATTCTTGATTACTAAAATTAAATCACATAAAATTAAAGCTCTAGTTCCGAGGAGGGTTTTCTCTTTCAATCGGTGCATTTCTTCCTTTCATTTTTTCATCAAACCCTCGATTTCTTTCGAAGAAAATCGTTTACTGTAAGTGCTGTTCGATTTTTATTTTTTTTTTGTGGTGTGGATAATCTGCAGATTAGTATTGAATTTTTTTTTGAAATTCATCTGGAAATTTTGGAAACCAAAGTGATTTTCGGATCTAGGGTTTTCATTTTCCCGGTGAAAAAAGTTAAGAAATTGCGGAAATTGATTCATTGCATGCATTAATGGCGGAAGTTGAACCGATGATAATTGACGGCGGCGACGGGAGGAAGCCCATGGCCGACGGGCCGGGCCAGAAGAAGAGGCAACTGAAGAGGAAAAGAGTGGAGCCATGTTTGTCATCCACACCAAGCCCGGAAGAAAAAACCGCGAAAATTACCGATTTCCGTAGCGAAATCGACAGCCTTGTTCGATTCTGCAAAGACTTAGTCCGGGAAAATAGAGGGGTATTGTTGGAAAATGTGGAGGGAGTTGGGGTTTCTTCTGGTTCATTGAATGGTGTGATTGCGTGTTTGATGGAAGAGAGTGATCTTTCTCTGTCGAAGATTGTCGACGAGATTTTCGAGAAAGTTAGGGGTAAATTTGGAAATAGTGACGGCGTTACGAAAGCTAGTGTGAAGAGTAGTGTGCTTTTAATTGGGCAGAGGTTGTGCTATGGTGTGAGTGAGGCCGATGCCGATGTTTTGGAGGATGAAGCTCCGTGTGCTCTTTGGTGTTGGGAGGTATGAATTTTCATCCGGTTAATTCGTTTCTAAATTCAAATGCAAATGCAAATGCTGATGTTTTGAAATGAGTTGAGTTAGTTTCTTGATTTAGCAGCAATCGTTATAGACAGCGTATTGTATGATATGCCGTGTTCACTTTCGTTTCTTTAGTGCTCCGTTTGTCGTGTTTATTGAATTATGTCGTTCGATACGTGTCTTATTTATCATTTATCGAATTGAATTATGTCGTTCGATAATGGTAGGTTGTCTTACTGAATACTGTTTTGATATGTTTAAGACGAGAGATTTGAAGATGATGCCGAAACTAACGCGTTCGTCTCTGAAAGTCCGGCGCACTTGTCGGAAAAAGATCCAAGAGAGGATTACGGCTCTTTTGGGTAAGTACTGATTCGTCTGCTTTATAGCTGTTGACGCGATTTCGCATTGCCTGCTGGTATTTAATCTAGTACTCGCAATTTTTGAATATTTCAGCGATGATAAATGCACTGGAAAAGGCGGAGAATCATCCCAATTGTCTGCAAGAATTGATGAAAGCTTCGGAAAAGCTCAACAAAGTTTTAAACGAGGCGGATATCCGGTTGTTAGTGGAGAACATGTCACATAAAAGTGGTGCTGAAGTGTATGTACAGTAGAACCTCGATAAACTAATATTCGATAAATTAATAACCTCGCTTAAATAATAATTTATTTCGATCCCGGGCTCGATGAAAACATATTAAATTATTAGTTCGATAATTTAAATTTTGCTTAATTAATAGAATTTCGCTAGTCCCGACTGCATTAATTTATATCTTGATTACTATTGAACCATTGTCTTAACCATAATTTATTGGTTAAAGGGCCGAGAAGGAAGCAAAGAGGGACGAGAGACTACTAATCAAACAAATGGAGAAGTCCAAACGAGAAATGGAGAAAGAGAGGAAGAAGATCGATCGGGAACTTCAGAAGGAAAAATTGCAAAGTGTATGTTCTGTTTTCAATCTTTTTTTTTCGGTCGTGAATATATCCCGTTTTTTTTTTCCTATTTAAATTGATTCTGTAATATTAATAGTATCTGTTGCATGTATTATAACTTGAGTTTTCAAAATCCTTGCAGGAAAAAGAGCTAAAGCGGTTGCATGACGAGGCAGAGAAAGAAGAGCGAAGGCGTGAGAAAGAAGAAAACGATATGCAGAAACATTTGAAAAGGCAGCAAGAAGAAGCAGAGAAAGATAAAAAACGCAAAGAAAAAGAAGAAGCCGAGTTAAGAAAACAGCTCGCCCTCCAAAAACAAGCTTCGCTTATGGAACGC
Organism: Erythranthe guttata; assembly: GCF_000504015.1. Next base: position 1,615,788 of record NW_012193101.1, read on the forward strand.
TTTCTGAAGAAAACCAAACCTACTTCATCTTCTCCAAATGACACTTCGATGAAAAAATCCGAGTCATCATCTCCCAATATACCCGAAGGAACATCCGAGTCGGTTACTCAAGCCATGGATTCTGTACTGGCCAAAAATGATGGAGTCGAAGCTGAAGATATATGGAAGTTCGTCTCTTCCACCTTCTCCCTTTTCCCTATTTTCGTGTTTTCTTTTCAGAAGGTCCTGAATTTATCCTTTTGTTTGTTTGTTTGTTCCTTTTTCAGTTCTCACTTAAATTCTTGGCGATGCATTGGGCGTTCGATACAGTCAAACAGGAAAATGCATTGGGGCATACGTAAGAACCCGAAGACTGAACTGGTCAAGGAAATCAAGCTTACTACAAACAAAGAACTGACTTCTGATGGTGACTTAAACATGGAGGGGTCGTCTCAAACGAACAATGTTAATAGTCCTCTTCCTTGTGATGATAAGACGAGAATTCGAGTTAAGAAGCTGTTGCAGTTTGATAAGAGTCATCGGCCTGCATTTTATGGTGTTTGGCCCAAGAAAAGGTCGGCCCCGTTACTGAATTTAATGTATATGTATATATATATATATATATATATATATATATATTGTGTATTATGAGAAGAATGACTAATGATTAATGCATGCATTTTGCTATTTTTTTCAGTCAAGTTGTTGGTGGACGAAACCCCTTTGTTAAGGACTCGGAGATAGATTACGATATTGATAGCGATGAGGAGTGGGAAGAGGTATATTTTAGTGCTGTTGTAGTAGTATTATTCTTGTTTATTGTAATGATTAATTCACAATTAATATATTTTCGGTTTAAACAGGATGAACCTGGTGAAAGCCTATCGGATTGCGAGAAAGATAACGAAGATGAAAGTATGGAAGGGTGTTTAAAGGATGACGAAGAAGACGAAGATGAAAGTGAAGATGGATTCTTTGTTCCCGACGGATATCTCTCGGAAAACGAGGTATTTAACGCGCTTATATATTCTACAATTCTCCTCGGGATTTTATTATCGTTGCTTCAAAATTTATTGTATTTCGGTACGCAGGGAGTGAAGGTTGATGAAATGGAATGTGACGACGAAGTGGTTGAGGAAGTGAGAAATCTGCCTAATTCCGAAGAGAAAGTGCAGAGTCAAGAGTTATGTACATTGTACAGACAACAGAAATATCTGAATAATTTGACCGAACACGCACTTAAAAAGAACCAGCCGTTGATCGTATTGAATCTTGCGCACGAAAAAACCTCACTTTTATCAGCTGAAGAGCTGACTGGGACAGACAAGATTGAACGAACATTCTTGCAAACTCTTTCTATTCGCCCTATGCCTGGTTTTTCAGACATAGAAATATCTGTTTGTAATGACGTGGTCGACGAGGATAAAGAAGCTTCCTCTAACAAGGCAAGTACAACGCCTATTGCTTCTGGTGCTGCTTTGCTGGATTCTGATATGCCCCAGATTGTAAGTAATTCATTTTCTAATCGACTATTCTCTCGACCCGTATGCAAGTTTAGTATTTTCCGATATTTATTTTTGAATAAATTTTACAGATATCAGTCATTCAGTCGTGCCCTCATGGCATTGGGAAAATAGAGAAGTCGCTGTTTAGTAAGTTTCCAACTGTTCGAAAATCCCAGTTAAAGAGTAAAGTGCGTGAAATATCTGACTTCTCCGAAAATCGTTGGCAGGTGATAGAGCTTATCTCAAATACGACATATTTTGTACCTTTCCGATTGCTCAAACCTTTATTGCTTTACTTCGTTTTCAGGTTAAGAAAGAAATTCTGAGCAAGTACGGCCTTTCTATATCACCAGGTATTGATTTGATTGCTTTTAGACAATGTAAGGTTCAACTTTCTTTAGGCAGATTTTATACCAGCTGATGTAAAAATTCCAATTTTTTCCACCAACCATAATCGGATTTACTCGATTAAACCGATTCTTGAAAAGATTCCAATTTTTTCATTGGTGTATTACAGAGAAGAGTTGTGGAAAGACGAAGAGCATTGCCTCGTTCTTGAAAAGATGCCTGCCTCCATCGGTGGCCAATACAAACTCGAGCGAAAAATCTCCACAATCTTCGAAGAAAGCTGCTTCCGTAGTCGAACAACAGAAGAACAATTTGTGTTAATGTTTTTGATCATCGTACTGCACATGTAACTAATCATTTGATGTTTTTTTTTGGTCTGAACAAGATATGGTGGTGGGCTTATGAAAGATAAGTTTTTCTTTAATGCTATATGTAAGCAAATGTGTAGTGGTAAGGATTTATTGGAATATTTTGGCTATCAAGGAAAATAACTAGTAGAAATGTCTGGAATGCCCTTTGTTTTTTTATGAAAAATGGTTCGAAATTCGAATTGTGATATATCATCAAACTCTATTCAGGTTTATTCTATGCTACATCGGGTGAAATATATTAGGTATATCTTTATAAATGCAATTACGGTCTCCCCTCTAAGTTATGGTCAAACTATGAAAACTTCCCTTTGTTTTAGTAATTATAATTTCCCTTCAACTATGTATTATTTTACAAAAAGACCCCTCCAGAGGTAAATTTATGGATGTTAATTTGGTAAAACCGACACCAAAATTTCATATCGTCTACCGAACAAAATATACAAATTGGTTTGGTAAATAATCGAATACATAAATTTTATATAAAAATATTTTAAAGAAGGGGGCGGTTGTAATTATCTAAATAAGAGAGGTTTTTTCGTAATTTAGTCATACCCCAGGGGTGTGGTTGTAATTTGTCCTTATTTATAATTTATATACACGCGACCCCCATATTGGTGTGTGTAGATCAATTGTAAAAAATCACGCGGTATAGTCTCATCTAGTGTGGTATAGAAATAACCATGTATCTAATAGAGCATTTAGACTTGGATTGTGATATTCTATGCCAAACAACCTAAGACAAGTGTGGGAGATGTAGTTTTCTATCTTAGTTCTTAATTAAATTGCAACTTGTCCAATACAAGTTTCTTGCTTAGTCCAACCATATATAAGTTGGGTAATAGTCCTATTTATGAATCTAGCTAGAGCTAAATAACCTAACCGATTTTATTAACAATTTAATGATTTTAAAATCCTTTTTAAAAAGAAAAAAGAAATAGAAAAAATAAAGCAAAAGAGAAAAAATCAAGAGGTTTTAGCTCGTAAATCCATTTTGACTGGTTTCATATACTAGACAGTCTTTAATAGTATACTTTGGATACTGCACTTTCTCCCTTTAAGTTTCACTTATGTTTAGCTCGTTAATGCATGCGAAATGTGTGGAATGCCCTTTACTTATATTATTATTATTATTATTATTATTATTATTATTATTATTATTATTATTATTATTATTATTATTATTATTATTATTATTATTATTATTATTATTATTATTATTATTATTATTATTATTATTATTATTATTATTATTATTATTATTATTATTATTATTATTATTATTATTATTATTATTATTATTATTATTATTATTATTATTATTATTATTATTATTATTATTATTATTATTATTATTATTATTATTATTATTATTATTATATTAT
>NW_012193101.1:1622615-1653321 GCF_000504015.1 Erythranthe guttata
TGCTGTAGATATTTAATTAATTATATTTATTAGAGTTATAATGAAATACTTATTAGTGGAATACAATATATAGTATATACGATCATTATACATTTTAAACAAAACAATTGATATTCTTAATGTTAGCCATTAAATAAAGTGGATAGACGAATTTAATACCAAAGATTTAGAATTATTATATTTTGAAATATATAAAATCAATTCGTTTATTTATAAATTGATTAAACTTAACTTAGGTTATTCAATTTATTAGTATAATCATGATAAGATTTGTATTTTAATTAGTATATAATTTAAAAAGTTAAATCAATCGTAAAATTTATTGTCACTGGATTCATTGAAGAAAAATAATTATTTAAATAATAACATGAAATTCATGTAGTATAATTTTCAACATGGTAAATAATTGGGAGTACATTACTCTACACATGGCATAACAAATAGTGTCAATTTTCGCAAGATAGTAAATTCAAACATGTACCTCTCTTTTTTACAGATAATATTAATATATAATATTAAATTAGTAAAAAAATACATATTCTCTAGTCATGTTCATGTAAAATGTATAATATTAAATAGTTTATTCTGCAATATATTTTTAATAAATCCAAGTTTATTAATTAAAAAAAAATCGTAACACCACCAATCATGCAATTATAATAAGGGAAGATTTTAAATCGAATTTAACTAAATTCAAATTAAATTAATTATAAAATTAAATTAAAAAATAAATTTATTTAGAGTTTTCAAGAAAGTTGATATAATTAGAGTGTTTTATAAATGGTAGGATATAAATATATTAATAACATAATTAAATATATTTAATTACCTTTAATTTTGGAAAATGATGACATGTTTTTTGATAATTTATTTCCACCAATCAATTCGCCACTTGGGATGAAATTGAGGACATGTCATCAATTAAAATTGCCAAATGTCAATCAATTAGCTATGCAATTCAACTTTTATATATTATATAGATTTTTACAATGCTACTACTTCCTTCAAAAGTACAACCAAAAACTCACATCATATGGTAAGAATAAGAATATGCCCTCCACGCATCAAGGTATTGTACCTTGCTGGAAGCGCCGAGCCCCCCCCTAAATTCAAGAATCATAGAAACCATCGCCCCCCACCCCCACCCCCTTCAGAAATTGTCCAAGTGGCTATATCTCAAAAACCTGTTGTACCCATCAAAACCATGGGCATTATTCACTGATTTTGCTCTCTGTTTCTTGATTTTTCTCTCTCTCCACTGCCGTATTTAAGTGCGTTTCTCTCTCTTCACCCTTCACTCCTCTCTCTCTCTCTCTCTCTCTCTCTCTCTATCTCGTTTCGTCTCAAACAGCAACACTTCCCCACCAGTTTCAGGCTTTGCGCACAACCTGTTTGATAAAATTCCCCAATCAAACCAATAAAAGAAATGGCACTCAAGATTAGCTTCCTTCCCTACAAGATCCCTTCTTTTCCTGGTTCTCAGGACAGATCTCACAGAGTTTCCATGGCTTCAACTCTTCGTTCTCCCCCAACGTGAGTTTCCCTTTTCAATTCTTTCAGATTTTTTTTTTCATTAATATTTTCTTGATGATTAATGGTTTAATGGGCATGAAAAATTAAATTTAAAATATGGTCCTTCTTTCATTTCTTGATGATTGAAATTTGTGAATTTGTGAGTCATTTGAATGCTAAAAACCTAGTTGCATGGTCTGAATCTCAAGCAACATTGTTTTCTTGTTCTTTCATATGCTTATATGCATTAATTATGTTAATTATTTGCATATGTTCATGCTGTTTTCAGCTAAAAAAAAACCCTTGATTTAATTGATGCATGCACAAATTTATTTAATTTATTATGTCTGTGTGTGTTTTTTTACTAGCCACAAAGATGTTACTTGGTGTAGATCTAAGCACGGGTGGCTTATTATTATTTTAATGATGTTATAATATAGTATGAGATCTTTCCTCAGTGGTTCTGACTGTTTCTTGGCTTCATCTAAGTTATGTTTTTTATTTTATTTTATTTTATATTAAAATAAAATATGCATTTTTCGATTGCGGTGAAGCAGCAGCTATGTGGACTTGTTTGACACATTGATGTAATTTAATCAAGAATTGCTGTAATTCAAATAATATAACAAATAAAATTTTGATGAATATTAGGTGGAATCTTTCGTAATGAGACACCTATTTGTTTTTTTCTTTTCTATTAATAGACAATTAAGTTGGTTAGAATCATTTTGTTTTACAGTGCCTTAAATCATCCTTCATTCAGCAATTTTGTACCTATTTCATCGAATTTTTCTTTCTTTCTTTTTTTTTGCTTTTTTCGGTTCAGTACATAAGGTAGTGGTGGTGGTTAGTATATTTTGTCATGTTTCTTGCCTTTTTTTTTTTTTTTTTTATCTGGAAGTAGTGCATGTTTCTTGCTTGAATTAAGACCATAGTGTACTATGACCTTGTCATGAGTCATGTCATTATTTCTTCAGTACATTAAAATCCTAACCAACCTACAAATAAATGTCGAAAAACGCGTTTAGCTAATTGCACAAATGTTGTTTTCTATTCGGAAAAAAGAATTACCATAATGTAAAATCGGGGTTCTATTCCATTTCGGAACCACTGCAAGGAAATAGGAATCACTGCCTAAAAAGACATTCTTGATTATGACATCTTTAACCTCAAATCAATCAAGAAAATTTATCACTTTATCTCTAACAACCTCGATTTTCTCCAAACGCAGTGAAAACATCAAGAAACCCTTCACCCCACCACGAGAAGTGCACGTACAAGTCACCCACTCAATGCCGCCAGAGAAGCGGGAAATCTTCGACTCCCTCCACAATTGGGCAGAAGAGAATATTCTTATCCATCTCAAGCCAGTTGAAAAATGCTGGCAGCCAACCGACTTTCTGCCGGACCCCGCATCAGATGGGTTTCACGACCAAGTGGAGGAGCTCCGAGAGAGATGCAGAGAAATACCTGATGAATATTTTGTGGTTTTGGTGGGAGATATGATAACCGAAGAAGCTCTGCCGACTTATCAGACTATGATAAATACGCTCGATGGAGTCAGAGATGAAACTGGTGCTAGTCTTACTCCGTGGGCGATTTGGAATCGAGCTTGGACCGCTGAAGAGAATAGGCATGGGGATCTTTTGAATAAGTATCTTTATCTTTCGGGGAGAGTTGATATGAGGCAGATCGAGAAAACTATACAGTACCTCATTGGTTCGGGGATGGTAAGTTTTTTTTTTTAATAATAATTTTGAATCTTTATTTTTTATCTCTGGATATGTTCTTATCAACTTAATACAGTATTATGATTTGTTTCTAACTTCTTTCTCATCCGTACACGTATCTAAAAAAATAAAAAATAAATGAAACAGGATCCTCGTACAGAAAACAACCCATACCTCGGATTCATCTACACCTCCTTCCAAGAAAGAGCGACCTTCGTCTCCCACGGCAACACCGCCAGGCATGCAAAGACACACGGTGACTCGAAACTCGCGCAGATATGCGGCACGATCGCAGCGGACGAAAAACGCCACGAAACAGCCTACACGAAAATCGTGGAGAAGCTGTTCGAGACCGACCCAGACGGGACCGTTTTGTCCCTGGCTGATATGATGAGGAAGAAAATATCTATGCCAGCTCATCTAATGTACGACGGCGTAGATGATAATTTGTTTGAGCATTTTTCTGCTGTGGCACAGAGGCTGGGAGTTTATACAGCTAAGGACTATGCGGATATCTTGGAGTTTTTGGTGGGGAGATGGGAGGTGGAGAAGCTGACTGGACTTTCCGGCGAGGGGAATAAGGCGCAGGATTATGTTTGTGGTTTGCCAGCTAGGATTCGGAGGTTGGAGGAGCGGGCCCATGCAAGGGCCAAGGAGGTGGCCCCCGTTCCTTGCAGCTGGATTTTCGGTAGAGAAATCAAGATTTGATGAGTTAGTGTACTAACTAATAAGAAGGTATCTCTTTGGTTAGTTGAGAAATTTGATCTGTGTTCCTATGTTGTAATAATGTAGGTTTTGCTTGTGTTTTTTTAGTTTCTTGATGTGAACTTGAAAACTCCTTTTTGTTTTGCATCTATTGTGATTGTGGTGTTTATGTTTGTACTATTTGCTTGTTAGATTGATCTTACTCTTTAAAGCTATATATATAATTCTACAGTTAAAATAACTGGAGCTCAAAAATGGTAAAATGGGAGAATATTCTACCTATGTTACATAGACACGGGTCACGGGACAGTGAAGTATCTGAAGGGTGTCCGCGCGTTTTGCGTTCGAAATGCTTCCGACACGCGGATACTCCACCAAATTGCCGTGTCTATGTAACAAAGTATTCTACTAAATGTGACACAGACGCTTAAGAAGATTCATAGTTGATGGATGGTCGTAATTTACCTTAAATAATTTTGGATTAATCCTTCCACGATAAAGAATATATCCTCACATTACAAATGAATAAAATAAAACAATATCGATATACATTAAAAAAGAATTCCAATACAAATTTCAAAATTTCCAAAAAATTAAATAAATATACTTTCATATTTAGAATTATTAGACCTGAACAGGCCAGGGCAAAGTCTTCAAATCATCTTCATCCTGAACTCTGCCACTCTTCATTCCATAACTATTGTTATTTCCATTATTGCCCCTCTTTTCCACGTAAGCATAATAGTTCAAAAAGAAAGCCAACGTCAGCACCACCCACTCGAGGCAGAATATCACGACGCAAAGTCCGCCGGCGAGCTTCAGTATCACGACGCCGTCTTCCAGCCTTACGTACGATTTCAGGTGTCCCAAAAAGTCGGAAGGTCCGGTGAAGATTAATACGGAGACGGAGCCCTGGAAGATGGCGGTGAGGACGGTGGCCACCATGTGTGCGCCGTAGAACTTGGAGCCACCGCCGCGGGAGGCAGCGGCGCAGCCGGAGACGGCGCCGGCGATGGTGATGATGTGGAGGAGGACGAGTAGGGAGCCGATGAGAGAGGGGATGAGGCGGAGGGAGAGGGTTAGGAAGATGCAGCTTGAGGCGGCGCCGAGGAGGAGGTAGTTGGTTAGTAGGAAGACCTTGTGTGTGCGTGTGGACTCGCCGTCGCCGTCGCCAGAGCCGATCGACAACCCCATTTGAAGAGAGAGAAAGAGAGAGAGAGAGAGAGAGAGAGAGAGAGAGAGAGAGAGAGAGAGAGAGAGAGAGAGAGAGAGAGAGAGAGAGAGAGAGAGAGAGAGAGAGAGAGAGAGAGAGAGAGAGAGAGAGAGTTTAATTGTGTGAAAATGGGGGAGATGGTTTTGGAATATATATAGTGGTGGCGGAGGCTCTGCTAACGGTCATATTTGGCAAATTCGACCGTTGAGTTGAAATTGAAACAGAAAAAGAGCAAAAGTGCAACGGGCAAATATTATATTATTGTAAAATATCAAATTGCCAGATTTTCATTTATTGGTTTCTCTTAAAATATTATTATATTTTTTAATCTAAAATTTCAAAATTCTCTTTTTATTTATTATTTTATCTAATTCCACCTAACATTTGAATTAATAATTTAATACGTTTTTATCAAGTATCTGCTGTATTTCTTTTACACAAATAAAAAATTACATATTTGAATTTTTCAAAAACCAACCAAAATCCGAGAATGTTCTTTGAAATCTAAGTATATTCAGGCATAAAAAATAAAATAAAATAAAATATCCCGACAAATAGAAAATGGACACATGGGATAATTTCACCATTTACGAGAATCGGAGAAACAACAAAAGAACCAGTTTCGAATATGTAGAAATGAAATATATAATTTTAAATGCTCGATATATACATACAATTACACGTAGGATCTGCGATTATTACACTACAATTTTTTGTACCATAGCCAATCTACTACCACCAACTCCACAAGTTACACATATTATAAGTTATATAAGTTACAAACTCTACTTAATTCGTCGCCTATAAACTTCGATAGCATATTTTATATTACCTGGAAAAAGAATTAAAAACCTAACTTCGCAAAAGAATACATCCCTGCTTCCTCTCGGACATTCAGAAGTCGTATTTCATCATCCTCGAACGAGGTTTTATGGTGATGTCATCAAAGGGTGTCTGCTGCTCTACATGAATGTGGTCTCTTGTTTTAAGAACCTGAAACATTTTTTATAATAATAATTATAATTATTATTATTTTAAACGATTAAAGCCTAATAATGGAATGATTTGAAGAGTTGGACAAAAAAATACCAGTGCTTCGAAAAACATTCTAGATGCTTCCTTGCGTGATTTACCGACTAGGAGATTCTCCATAGAAAGAGATTTCCTCCCTCGTTCTGCCTCTTTGACGAACAATGTCTGAAGATACTTAGAAACAGCCCTGCAGAAAAAGACCCGAAATAATCAGTTGTTCGTTTATTGCGTCCAGCACCTCTGTATTTACTCTAATTGTTAAACAAGTCCTTGTATTATTAATATTAGCAAAACCCCCCCCTAGAACGCAATTTTTTAGCAAACAATCCCCTAAAAACTCACTGTTTAGGGGGTTGTGTGGAAAAAAAAAAGACTACCAAGGGGTTTTTGCTAATATTAATAACACGGGGACGAAGTTATTAAATTTGGCGCTACTCTCAAAGAATTACTAATGACCCTCACAAAAAGTTTATTGTGTGAAACTTCCAAAGAATGTTATGGCTTCTTTAATAAATAAGTAAAATAATCTACAAAAAAAAAAAGATATTAATGGAATAGAATATACCTTGTACGTGAAGACCAGCCAGTGGTGGAAGTGAATAGAGCCTCTTCATTATCGGGAATATTATCATCATCGGCTACTTCATTTAGTTCATCATCATCAACATTAAGAAACTCTGTAATCTCAAACAGAAATTTGTCACGAAAGATTGAAAATTCCGAAAGATTTAAGTCGAGAAGCATTCTAAACGCAATATAAATTTAGCCTCAAAATTGTTTATGTATTCATGTCAAGAGAATGTAATTTGAAAGATGGAAAGTAAACCTGTGTCGATTCCAGCAGCAGAATACTCCAAATCCTGTTTATGCAGGAAAAAAAGACAAAATTAAGTAACAACAACAACCCATGCCACCTCTTCAACCTCGAAAAATGGCAGCTTTACGCCACCTCGAAAATCTTTATTATTTGATAATAAAGATTTAAGATATTTTTAATTTATCAAAATTCCATGCTAACTGAAAAATAGGTACGCGAAAATCAGGAAACAACTCACCTCTTGATTGTGCAGATCAAAACCATAGCCTTGATAAGCTTCTGTCTGTTCTTGATTTTCACCATTGTTCATAAAATCATCCTCGTTCAGACCACCTACTTGTGCTGGATATAATAAAGACGACACGTCTTGTTCAGACATAACATTATACATTTCATTGAGCTCCTTATTCTCCAACTCTCCATCTTTGGCATTTGATAATGGCTCAACATCATCATCCCTTACTACGGGCTCAGTCTCAACTGCAGCAGTAATAACATCACCATCCTTGTCTGTAAGTTCGTACGTGCTGTCAAAATACATCGTCGTAGAATCCAACTCAGCAGAGGGCAGTTCCATCTTTTCATCGTTTGGAACAGCTGGCATTCCGACATTCGCACACGGGTTTGTCTCACTGGGCTCTCCAATAATCGAAGAATTAACCGGATCGTCATTTTCCGGCCTCGTTTCCTCTCCAGTTACAACCAACAAAAGCTCTTCCTGTGAAATTTCAGCCACCATATCACTGGTCGGATTTATCTGTTCTTCACTCGTATTAATTTCTACGTTCATCTCGTCAACTTCGTCCATAGGATTCTGATCTGCCACCTCACTATCTCTGCCTATTAAAAGCTCATTTGTTATCCTCACTCCACTTTCTAAATCCTCACTCTCAACAATTTCAGCATTTTCGGAAGTTAAGTGTGGTTCAGTAGCAGTTGCATGAGAATCTTCGTTCTGGACATCATGAGAAGTTAACACGGTTTCATTTATGATTTCAGCGTGAACAACATCTTCGTCTTTTTCTGGAGGTACATTTTCAGAAGGTGGACTTGGTTCGGCCACAGTTTCGATAGGAGCAACAATTGGATCGCTCTTGCAGATTGTGATTCTACTTAAATCATGAGTTTTACTGTGCAAGGATACCAATTCAATCGACATTCCTAAGAGAAAAAGGACAAGATCATTAGAGCGAGACAAGTAGGTGTCAAAAAACTACATGCCTTATCATTTCAAAGAATTCGAAGAAAGCTCAATGCATAGTTAGCACAATTCTACAAACAACTTATATTACAAATACGAGCTTATGGTACATTAATTCATCACTTGTGAAATTAGATCTTGAAAAATAAGCACACGAGTTAAATGATGCCAAAACACATCACAAACAATCAAACCGAAAATAATATGCATCCCTCTACAAGATAAATTTCAAAGTTTGGTAGTTGTATGGAAAATATATTCAAGAAAGAGTGGTGTCAACGGATTAACAACTCACCGGTAAATATTGGTTGAAGAAAAATTTCATCTTCCAAATATTGTCTCTGAATCACTGAAATTTCAGGGAGTGTACAAGGGGCTTTTTTTCTTACACGACGTATGTCTTCAGTGTTTGTCAGTTGCTGCCTTATCGAGCTATCAAGAAAAGAAAACATTTTAATGATAATAAAAGCCTCGGCCAAGAGAAATTTTAAGAAAAATAATTGTTAAAAAAAAAAAGATATAACATACTCTCCATGCAAAACCATCATATCATCCATAAGCACTTTTCTTTTGGGAGCTCCAGTACGAGGAGCAGAACGCGTACGTTTCATAGACGTCACCTCAGAGAGACGAGGCGTCGGCTTCAATTTTAAAACCGAAGTTCTTCCAACTGAATCAATATTCAATTCAAATCAGAAAAAGCGTTCGATGGAAGAACCATTAGACAGATTTCTTAACAAGTAAAAAAAAAAATGTCTGATATAATACCTAGAATGGAGGACAATAAGTCATCATCATCAGGAACTGATTCAACTGTTCTTTTAAAACGAACCAGTCTCGAAGATTCAACCGAATTCAAACTCTGCTCCGTCAGAGTACTTTCAGTAAAACTACGTTTCTTGCCTGAAACTATTTTGCTCACGGAATCACCTTCATCAAATCCAGTAAATACTCCTGGTGTATTCTCAACTAACATGTTTATGTGTAAATCAGAAGGGCCTTCTGGTACCGACAACATCTTTTCAGGGGCAGCAGAATTATTTAGATTTTCCGCATTTGAATTTGCATTTTCGGGTTCGTCGGAAACTGCATGAACATCTTCTTGTGATGTGTGCTCTTGTATTTGATTTTCCTTTGGAATTTCTTCTGGGTTATCTGTTGAGAAATGTGCTTTAGCTGATCAGACAAATATACAGACAGAAAAAATGTGCTTTATTTGATTTTCCAACATGAACAAGTTTAAAGCTTGACAGACAAACCTAGCATTACCGTCGTCTCCCTTCCAGAAGTTGCTAAGACAGCAACATCAGATTCCACGTCAGCATCAGCTGACACAACAGACCCACAAATTATATCATGTTCTTCCACTTTGGAATTACATGCCCTGAGAAAAGGAGTGTCATTAGGTGCATCTTTTTCTAGTACACCAAGGTTCAACGAGCTCGAATCTATTATAGGTTCTTGAAAGACCAGAGTTTCAGCCTCCTCTGGGAAAGATGCATCTTGGTTTTTCGAAGATAAATTCAATGCATCTGGACATAATTGAGGATCACTTGCAACTTCCAAAATATCAGCAACTTCAACCCCAAGTAATCCTTGATCTTTTTCTGCGACAGAAACATCGAGAGAGACGTTCTCATCTTTGTTGGCCTGTAAATCTTCCATGCATGGAATATCAGACGTGTCAATTGATTTATCAGCCAATTCCGAAGATGGGTTTTTAATTTGACCTAATAAATCAGAATCGGGCTCGTCCATTGAAATATGTTCCATTTTAGCTTCAATAGGAGATTGTGCCTGTCGTTCCGAAAGATTGACATCCTCGTACTCTTTGTTTAGCACCATAGGAATTGCATCAGAGTCTGTATTATCCTCATAAGTAGTGTTTTTTGCACTTTCTGTCACGGTACATTCCATTGCACTATATTCCAATTCCATATGGTCGTCACACGCTGAAACCTCTTTAATATTGGTTAAGTTTGGTTCTTCAACTAGTCCAGGCGTACTTGGAGCCTGTGCATACTCCATTAGATCAGCATATTCATTAACACCAGCAACCTGCGTATTCAAGATTACAATATTCATTAAATAGATATATTGCAACAGTAATATAAAATGTGATCAAACATATTACTGGACAGTACTATGATGATGCAACTACCTTGTCTCTTGAATTGACAGTACTGGTTTCAGGGTGCTCATCTTGCTCGAGAGGGGTCATTAATCCGGCAGAGGTTTGAGGAGAAGACCTGGGAAAAAAAAACATAAGAGTGACAAATCAGCACAGCACAGATAATTTCAAGATTCAAACTTTAATAGCTAGAAGTAATCTGATTGATGATGTTCTTTATTTACACGTATCAATAAGTGAATTAGAAAAACGAACATCACACCCAACCAGAGAATTTAATGACCTAATGTAGCTACATATCTTGAGACAGGTTAAATTTATGACACACACACACACACACACACACACACACACACACGATTTGCATCACAATGAAATATGATTACTGTTAATATTCGAAGTATAGAAAGTTTAATGCGAGTGTAACCTCTCATTGTCATGCCCTACAGCGTCAACCTTGTCCAGAAATAATTCCTGTATTCAATTGATTAGTGACAAAAAAAAAACTAGTCAGTATTCTTTAGTACATAATAACATACAAAAATAAGTTTGTCGCTCTCTGTTTCAGTTGTGTAACACAATGGTAAGAAGAGGGTCAGATTCTGCAGCTTTGCAACATAAACGAAGAAAACAGAAGATAATGACATAATCAATCGAGTAAAATACCTCATCAAGGTCCAGACCAGAAGTGTCACCATCGCCAAATCTCTCTGGAGAACAGTACAGCAGCATTAGGAAAAAACGAATAAACTTACAAGCATCATATTACACATATATAAGCAATAGAAGTTACACAAATCTTTCAATTTTTCAATAAATGAGAACAGCACTAACCATCGAAGCCAAACTTTGATGTGGAGTAACTGACGCTCGCCATGTTGTCTTGAAGGGTGATTTGCTCTCTCGAACTAATATGATGATCCACAAAGTTACTGCAGAATCAATAGTCGGAATGTCAGACAAATAAAATAGACTCATTCACTAGAAATATAACATATTGCACCATCTCTTCCAAACTTCCAATGTGAAAACATGTAAGAAAACACAAGCTAACTTGTTTATGAGCATCAAAAGATTCCGGTAACCCTGTAAGATTACCTGGAAATAAACCGATTCTTGCATTGTGCACATATATATAACCAACAGATCTAAAGTCTAACGAGCCCACAAATATTTAAAGCCATTAAAAGGTAACTAGCATTATAAAGTGCAAACAAAAAATTCAAGAAATAGGATAGCTTTCCCAGGTAAGGTGTGACATAAATTTCATACTAACCCTTGATAAAGGTCATTGTCTGGCAGTTCAAAATCGTCGAGATCAAATGTTTCAGGCAAGGTGATAGAGTGATACGGTGCCTTAGATTCTTCTGGAGGTAAATCCACAGCAGCAGAGCGAAAAGCCTGCTTAACTTTGAGCAAAGCCTCACTGCAATCGTCGAAGAGGTAGTTCACCTTTCGATTATAAATTCTCACCACGCCGAGCAGAAGATGGCTGGACAACCTAAGTGCAATAGGCACATCGGGGGAAAGAATCGAGTCTGTGCAAGACAAACCAGATTAGTTTGAATAAGGCTAAAAAATATTCTTTATAGATGAGGAAAGTCCAAATGATTTAATCTTTATGGATAAAAACAGCATTAAATTCGATAAGTAATGGTGATGACAGCATCGCCAACTCAGCATGCAGAACATGAAAACGAACACCAATCTTTATGGATAAAAACAGCATTAAATTCGATAAGTAATGGTGATGACAGCATCGCCAACTCAGCATGCAGAACATGAAAACGAACACCAATTTTTTTGTATAGGTTCATTTTTCACTGCAAAACACTCCCTATCTCCACATTAAATCTAAGTATAAATCAACCTTCAAGCACGGGAAACTAGTCAATCTCGACTTTAATGAAGCCATAATTAATGCCTTTGAAGAAGTTCAATACTTGAAAGTAAAAGTTAATAACGGATCTTTTTTCCTTTTTTCTTCTGAAACTATGGATCTAGTAATGCTCTTAATGGTGTTGCCATTAATGCATGCTCAGTAAAACTCAAATCTAGTTTACAATAAAACATATTCTTCTCCAACCATACTGCATCAACGGCTATATACAAAAAGTAAGGCTTTGTACAACGGTTCTATTATCAATTCAAGATAATAAGCATGAAAAGAACGGCATAAATAATAGTAAATAATTAGAAGAAACGTTTAATTACCTACAGACACTCCTATATCAGTATCAGCCACCTGATTCTTGCGAAGCTTCCGCTCTAAATGCGCCGCAATCCAAATGGTACCCAGCGGCCCCTTTTTAGCTAATATAAATTGCGAATAAAACATTTTTTTTCTTTCTAGTCCCCTCTTTCAATTACCCACCCACGACCAAATAACAAGAAAATTACTTCAAATCAGTTGCTATATCCTTCACACTCACTTCTCCAGAAAAAAACCCTAGAACGGAATTTTTTTTTTTTAAAACACGTTCGAGGTTTGATAAATTAATTTAAAGAAAAAAAAAACGAATCTTTTCACTTCAATCAGGACCCACGTGTGAAACCAAGCGAAACCCCCATTGATCTCCCATTTTCGAACAAGACCCGAAAATCCAAAACCCTAGATTATGCATAAACAGCTACCAATCCACAACTGAACCACGAGCCCTAACAAATTAATGCTTTCCTCAAACACCCACAAACAATTAACAAACTGAAAATATTCAAATAAACCAGAACTAAGGCGAGAAAGCTTCAATTCCAGCTGAGATCGAAGCACAAACAACTGCGAACTGCTTGCTTGCTCCCAGACGCATACACACACAAATCGATCCGCACGTATAAAATTAGAGAGAGAGAGAGAGTGGTGTGGGGATGAGAGAGAAAGTGACAATTTGAGCGAATTGTGCGAGTGGAAGAAGAAAGAAAAAAAAATTGATGGTGGAATTTGAGTTTCTGTGTGGGCGAAGTTTTCTTACTCTTTGTTGTTTAAAAGGGAAAGCGCCTGTAGTTTTAGAACCTTTGGAAAGTCAATCAATCGTCTGAGGGAAATGGACGGCTGAGATTCGTTGTTGGATCAGCTTATGGACGGTTTGGATTGGAAGTGTGTGGATCAACTCTGATATCTGCTGACGTCATCTTTCACTTTATCATTTTGTTGAAAGTATTTTCCGTAAACTACATTTTCCTCCCCTATGTTATACCGTTTGCGCAAAAAAGCCCCATCAAACAAATAATAGTTAAACATCTATAGATTAATACTGCCGGAACTAGGGGTGAAAGTCGGATGGATCGGATCGGAATTAACCTTTTCGGAAAATTTCCAAAAAAATTCGGAAGTACAAAATCAATTCCAATTCCAATTCCAAAAATTTCGGAATCTAAAAATTCATTCCAATTCCAAAAGGCCCGGAAATTTCGGAATTTCGGAAAAAAATCGGAAATCACATAAGTATTTAAAATTTCAAAACTTAGCCGAAATTTTCTAAAATATTCATAATTTTTCAAAAATAAGAGCATCCATGTCGATGAAAGTAAAATTAATAACTACTAAATTTCAGTTCAAAAAAATAAATAAAAATAAACACATCATAATATCAAATAAAACTTCCAACAACAATTCATTATGTCAAAATCCTAAAACAAAACTTATAGGTGTATTTTTCGGAAAATAAGTATTATATAATATATACTATTTATAGGTATATTTTTAGGAAAAAAATCGGAATATTTCGGAATTAAATCGGATCGGAAATCGGAAATTCCAAATTTATTTTATATAATTCCAATTCCAATCCAAAAAATTCGGAAATTTTCGGAAATCGGAATTTCGGAAGTCGGAATGAAAAAAGTTGTTCCAAAATCGGAAATTTTCGGATCGGAACCGGCGGAAATTGGAAAATCCGTTCCAACTTGCACCCCTAGCCGGAACTAACAAAATTCTATTAATTTAACGAAATATTAAATTATCGAAATAATAATTTAGTAGGTTTCTACATAGTCATGACCAAAAGAAACTATTATTTACGCTAGGTTATTAATTTATCGCATATTAATTTATTGAAGTTCTATGCTTAACTTACCCCCTTAGATTTGTAAGATGTGAAACTTCAATATGGAAACTTATTTAATGACAAGTGAACACTTACTACTCTATATATTAAGAAACTTATTAAATAAGTTTGAAATTTAGAAAATGTATTTAATAAAAATTGGGGTAATGGCAAATAGGCCCATGACAAAGGCACTTAATTAAAAGAGGGACATCCAACTTTTTTGTCTTTCAAATAAATCCACCCCATTCAAACTTATTTGCAAATAAGGAAAATCCCTTTATATATACCAAAATTACCCCCAATTCATTGAAACCCAATTTAACTCTAATTTCATGATTTACACCCCAATTTAGCCCAATTTCATCAATTAACCAATTTTACCTTTAATTTCAATTTTGACCCCAATTTTAACCCTAATTCTTATCAATTCCACCTATTATGCTCTAACTTTCTTAATATTACACATTGACCCCGGATTTAAACAAATATATCACATTAACCCCCAAAACTTTTTTTTTGCAGAAAATATTTTTTTTCTGAAATATTTTTTTTCCGGCCAGATTCCGGCGTTGACCGCTGGAGACCGCCGGTCTCCGGCGTTGACTTTTTTTTTTTTTTATAATTTTGTTTTTTCTTAAAAAAAATATTTTAATTAATTTTACTGTCTTGGCTGCTAAATTACTGTCTCCGGCAGCTATTTAACTGTCGGAGACAGTAAAATAGCTGCCGGAGACAGTAATTTAACTGTTAATTGACTCTTTTTTTTTTTTCTTCAATTTTTTTTTAATTAATATTACTGTATTCGTTGCTAAATTACTGTCTCCAGCAGTTATTTAACTGTCGGAGACAGTAATTTAACTGTTAATTAACTTTTTTATTCTTAAAAAAAATATTTTTAATTAATATTACTGTATTCGTTGCTAAATTACTGTCTCCGGCAGTTATTTAATTGTTGGAGACAGTGATTTAACTGTTAATTGACTTTTTTATTCTTAAAAAAAATATTTTTAATTAATATTACTGTATTCGTTTGCTAAATTACTGTCTCCAGCAGTTATTTAACTGTCGGAGACAGTAATTTAACTGTTAATTGGCTTTTTTTTCATTTTTTTTCTTAAAAAAAAATATTTTAATTAACAGTACTGCCTTAGATGCTAAATTACTGTCTTCAACAATAATTTAACTGTCTTAGACAATAATATTAATAATATTACTGTTCGGAAAAATAATATTCATACTATTACTGTTCGGAAAAACTAATATTCATAATATTACTGTACCAAACAGTAATATTACTGTCTGAGACAGTAATTTAGTAGTTAAAACAATAATATTAATTAAAATATTTTTTTTCTAAGAAAAACAATTCAAAAAAAAAAAAAAAAAAAGTCAACGCCGGAGACCGGCGGTCAACGGTGGTTGACCGGCCGGAAAAAAAAAATCAGGAAAAAGAAATTTCAAAAAAAAAAAAAAAAAAAAAAAAGTCAATCCCGGAATCTGGCCGGAAAAAAAAACATTTCAGAAAAAAAATTATTTTCTGAAAAAAAAAGTTTTGGGGGTTAATGTGATATATTTGTTTAAATCCGGGGTCAATGTGTAATATTAAGGAAGTAAGAGCATAATGGGTGGAATTGATAAGAATTATATTATTGAGGGTATTTTAGACTAAAGACATGGGGATGGGCTTAATTGAGAGACTGTTTTTTTTTTTGGACTAAAATGCATTTAAGTCCCATGTGATGGGCCTATTTGCCATTTGCCCATAAAAATTAAATACTCGTTCACATTAAATATGGTGCTAAGAGAATTAGTGTTTGACAACGAGCGATAGAGTTGTAAATGTAACTTAAAAAGGATATAAACGAGCGATAGAGTTGTAAAGGTAAATCAAAAAAGATATAAATTAATGCATTGTTAAATTATAAACACAACAATAGTGTGGGGCAAAAATAAAAATATTATGAAGGTAAATACACGGATAAGAGAATTAATGTTTGACATAGATAAAATCATAAAGGTAAAATCGAAAAATATTTAAATTATTGAATCACTAAATTTTAAAAGAATGATAGTATGGAGAAAAAAAAATATGAAGGGATAAATATATTAAAGGGTTTATTAGGGATAACCCCCTTGTTCATATTTTCTAATGAGGTAGATCCAATTTTTTTTCCCCTTTTTGAGATACACCCAATTTTGCCAACTTGGCAAAATATATTATATAATTTCCCTTTAATACCCCTGTTTTATTATTAAACGGCATTTATTTCCTTTAATACGTGATTTGAGATTTGCTGATACGTTGCCTAAAATCACGGAATAAATTTACGTGAGATCATTGGCCATTAAATCAAATCGTGTACAATATTTTTTGAAGATTCTCTTCATCGTTCCAGCAATATAGTTCGTAGTCTTTTTTAATTTAGCGTATGGATTTTGCATTTTAAGTTTATTTTTGATGATATTAATGTATTATCATTCAAATGTATTTGCAGTCTATTTAATCATTTTTTAGTATTCTGCATTTTTAATTTTGTTTCATGATTTTAGGTTTTTTCGATGGCGAATTTCGTACGGATTTTGTTGAGGTTTGGTGGGTTGGTTGCTATAATGAGGTGTTTACGATGTAATGGCTCGGTAACTTCGGTTAAGTGTTAAACCGTTGTAATACAGTAGTATACTATTATGAATACCGTATGATACTACCATTATCATTTTATTATACTATTATGAGATTATTAATGTACTAGAGTTTTTTAACTCGACATATTGGTTTGATTGTGTTATGATGTGTTTTATGTATTTTATCAAAACCCTAGATTGAAATTATGAGATTATTAATGTACTATTTTATTGGTTATGTGGAATACTTTACGTTGGTGTTGTTCTCAATGTTCTTGTCATTTCAGTGGTATATTGTTTGTAACACAATTTCATATCACTACTATAACTGTAATATACATAGCAGATTAATGTACTATATTGAAATTATTAATATACTATGTGGTTGAATAATACGAAATCCATAGTCGATTAACGAGATCCATAGTCGAATTAGATCAATAAGATAGTATATTACATGATATAAGGAAAATTACCCTAATTGATTAGTATTTCAAACAAACATATTATTCAGTTTCCATATATATTATTATTTTTTCATATATATTATTATTTACCCTAATCGTTTTCATATAATAAGGAAAATTACCCTAATTGATAAGTATTTCAAACAAACATATTATTCAGTTTCCATATATATTATTATTTTTCCAATAGTCAATTAACTAAACCCATAGTCGAATAAGATACATGGGATAGTCTATTAAAAGATATGAGATAGTCTATTAATTTTAAAACACAAATCCGCCGCCGTCACTTCTCAAATCTAGAGATAGTCTATTAATTTTAAAACACAAATCCGCCGCCGTCACTTCTCAAATCTAGGGTTTTGATGATTCTTCGGCCCATAGTCGATTAACGAGATCCATAGTAAAATTATACCAGTGGGATAGTCTATTAAATGATATGGGATAGTATATTAATACAGATGTAATTCGACTATGCATCTCGTTAATCAACTATGGGCCGAAGAATTATCAAAACCCTAGATTTGAGTAATCCTAGATTTGAGTAACCCTAGATTGGAGCAGTGACGGCGACGACGACGGCGGCCAACGACGATATCACTTCTGGTGGATGTCCTGCCCATCAATTGTTGCAATATCAATGATTTAGTGCTCGAATTCGGTATGCGATTATAACAGATCTGCAATTATACAAACGTGATAGTCGATTTAGCCAAAACATATGAACAAATCGATGGACGATAGCGATGTAGCGACCGGCGAAGACGTACCTACGGCGGCTTGCTCGGAGTCCACGAAAATCGTCGTTTCACGGCAGTGCAGATTTCTTCCCCTTTCGATCGGCCGTACCGAGAAGTGGTTCTGGGAGGTTTTTGCAGTTTATTTGATAGTAGGTTTTGGGGTGATAGTGTGTTAACGGGAAAATAGGAAGTAATTTGATATTATTTCAAAAGGTAAAGTAACGGGATTTGTGGGATTTGATTGAGGGTAATTATGTAATTACGAAAAGCTTGGGCTTTTATCAAAATGGCAAATTTAAATTTGGGTCTACCCCTATTATTTGAATGTTTAAGGGGGTTATATCTAATAGACCCTATATTAAAATGTATGAACTATGCTAAATTTAACAATCAAGAGCGCGTGTGAGTGACATTACTGAAAGTTATTTAAATCTCTTCGTGCGATCGCTATATGGACCGATGAATTTTAGAATGTTTCACGATTCCAATTTAAATTTAATTTAGGACATATTCACAAAAACAATTGTTTAGTTATGAAAAATATAAATTAAATCGATGGATTTGAATTGGTGGTTTCCAAGTCGGGAAAACTCAACTTTTAACTAAGTCATTTACTGTTAGTTTATATTATTTTACATCAGGTGAAATACATTGAATAAACATTGATATGTCTAATTGAGTCAACTTAATGGGCCTATAATTTATTTACCTACTGGTCCACGAGTCCAATATTGAAAACCACTACCACCGATGCCCAAACACTTCAAATAAGGTTTGAGGTTTAGGCCCGACAATCTCAACTAGGGTATAAATAAATATTTGAACTCATTCCTTAAGGTACGTGCTATTATCTAAGCAATACTACCAACTGTATTATATGGACTATTTTCATTATCCGCACGTCTGACTTGAGTGTCGGAGGGGTTTCCGCTGCATCATCCCCCGGCCTAGTTCACGTGTTCTATGATCACAGGTATCTCAAGGTCATCAAGCTCGTGAGCCAGTGATCCACTTTGCTCTTCCATCTCATCCTACTACAGCTTTCTAAAGTGATCTAACTCTAGCATCATCAAACATATATAACAAAAACATCCACAATGGCGTGTATAAATCAACGATCAAAATTCACCCACCGTTTTTCCATATACGTAACCCATTTGCTTAAAAACCAATTCTTATTTTGAGTCGACAAATAGTTGACCCCCTTGTAAAAAAAACACAAATAGTTGACCGGATTAAGTGGGTCGTTGACCATATGACATGCGGTCATATATTTAGGATGATTGGATAATAAATCGAAACAAGGTGGACCATATTGATATACATCTAAAATAATAGCCTCGAAATGAAATTACTACACTCGAGTCTACCGTATACAGTACACACACTAACTCCCATTCGAAAACACGCACAAAAGATGATGGGAAGATGCTGTTCGTCGATCCCGTCGGCAAATCCGAGCGAAACGAAGTCGTTTCAGACCATAAAAGGATTGCAAAACCTCGCTGAATCTCGCCGATTCAAGGTATTGCTGTACTTTCGTTTTTTTTTTTCCGTCGAAATCATGTAATTGATACTTTTTTTTTTTTTTTTTTTTTTATTTATTTATGATGCTCCTTTTGATTTTCTAGGTTTAATTTTATTATTCAGTTGTGCGTTTTGCAATCCAATTCAATTGGTTACCGTATTGTGTTTGTGATTAATTAGATTTTTTTTTTGCTCTCAATCTATTTTTAAGAACTTTTGCTTTTGCTTCTTTTAAAATAAGTAATTTTAAGCTACAATCTGTTAAGCACTGATGACCCTATTTTTTTCTGTTTAATTTGATTTTCCAGTAAGTTTGTTAACAACCCCAACTTTTAGAAATAAACACTTAAAATCAACTTAACTCGCAATCCATAACTTCTGCTTTTAAATAAGCTTTTGCAAACACTACGTTAGAAGCATAGCTATTTTACTTGATTGTCAAGTGAGGCAGAGCACACGAAAATCGAAATAGTAGAATGCTTATTTTTTTTACTTGCTTTGGCTTCGTGTTTGGGGTATCTGTTAATGATTTCGGTAAATATGTTAAAGCCAATGTCATCTATATTTAAAAATTAAAATTAGTATTTAAGTTAAAACTCGTGGAATGGTGTATTTATTTATTTTAATTTATGTTTTATGATGACATGGGAGCAGGCATGGTTCTTGGATCAGTTTGGAGTCCTACATGACGGGAAGCAGCCATACCCAGGTGCCGTCACTACATGTATGTTTTCAAATGTTAGCTTTCGCATTTTGGTAAGGTTGATTTTTTTTTGTCAATAACTATTATCTCTGTAACTTTACTGGCAAAATCGACTTAAGATCTTGTTATCTTTTGTGGCTATCTTTATGTATGCATTCGAGTACAGTAGAAAAGCTGGCGAATTGTGGTGCAAAGATGGTGGTCATAAGTAATTCCTCGAGGCGTGCATCAACAACCATCGAGAAGTTGGGTAGCCTTGGGTTTAATCCGTCTCTCTTTTTGGGAGCCATTACCAGTGGGGAGTTAACTCACCAGTACCTTCTGAGGTACAGTTGACTCGAATAAATTTTATTTATATTGCAATTGTAGAAGTTCCTTTTGAATTTATTTTTTCTTTTTCTTTTTTTAATTTCAATTTCTTTGATGTACTAAGTTGAGTTATACTTCGGGGCTAACACGACATGCCTTAGTCATTCTTACTTTTGTTGTCAAACTGTTCTGATGTTAATTCTGCTTGGGCGTAAATATAGTGGATAATGCATTGAATCGTACTCCTTTGCATATTCTACTTGAGAATACTGCTGTTGCAGAAATTAAGGAGGGTGATTAATTATCCCGACTTTGTCTTACAAATTCAATATTATAACTTCCAAGTTTAGCATGTACGTATCAACCACATGTTTCACGTTTAATGACCCTAATGACTAGTTGGTGGGTTTTGCAGTTTTCTCGACATGTTATTGTTTTTTTCCTCATAAAAATTCTCAAGTCTAAATGTTTCAACTATTATGCTGAGGAATAGTACAGCGGATGAACTTTGTTAGCATGATTTGAAACCTTAAGTGGCCAAAAAGGTCGTATTTATTTTTTATTTGTTTAGCCAAAAGATTATTTATTAGGAAATTGTTTTAAACAGGAGAGACGATCCATGGTTTGCTGGACTAGGAAGCTCCTGCATTCACATGACCTGGAGTGATCGGGGTGCTATATCTCTTGAGGTATGCTAAAATGTTTTCTTAAACTAATTGATTTTCAAGCTAACCTTTTCACTCTCACCGTTTCTTGATCAAATGTTATTAGATTTCTCTTCCTTCAGATTATTCGGAAACAATTGATAAATGATAAAATCTTCTGTCCTTGATATTTATTTCCTACGTTTTGTTCCAGTATGCCTGCCACTTCGACTTCAGTCTCTAAAATTTAAGAATTGTTGTATAGGTAGTGTTTTTCATTTTCAAATACCAATCACGAGTATTATGTTCAAATTTTCTATTTCCGGAATTTGTACGAAAGTGTCGGAATATTTCTGTAACCTCCTAATTCTTATTTGCTGACTTTTGATGGTTAAATATATTTGTTTTAGGGCTTAGGGCTCCAAGTAGTCGATAATGTCAAAGAAGCAGAGTTTATTCTGGCTCATGGTACTGAAGCCTTGGGGCGTTCATCTGGAGATGCACTTCCGATGAAACTCGAGGAACTTAACAAAATCTTGGAGCAGTGTGCTGTTAAAAAGATTCCTATGGTTGTAGCAAATCCAGATTTTGTTACCGTTGAGGCTAGAGCTCTACGGGTGATGCCTGGTAAACGATTATTAATCTGTCCAAAGTATCGTCTTGTCTTAATTTGATTATTAATCGGCACCCATTTTTTTTTTTTTTTGTATTCTAACAGGAACACTGGCAGCTACATACGAGAAGCTTGGTGGGGAAGTGAAGTGGATGGGCAAGCCCGGTGAGGTAATTCTTTACTTGAATGTTTCAGACACATGCTTTTTGAAATATGCGTAAAATTGATGTTACTGTAATAAAAGTGGATTTAGTGTGAAAAAAATGTTTGTATGGCAAACAGATCATATATAAATCAGCCATGGAAATGGTTGGTGTAGATGCTGCTGACTGTATTGCTGTTGGAGACTCGCTACATCACGATATAAAAGGCGCAAATACAGCTGGAATATCTTCGGCTTTCGTAACCTGTGGGATCCATGCAAGTGAACTTGGATTGGATAAATTTGGAGAAAGTGCAACAGATTCTTCGGTTAATTCTCTTGCCACGAAATACGATGCTTATCCTACATATGTGCTTCGTTCATTCACATGGTAACATCCGTAATATCGTGGTAAGAGCATTTTGGCTTTCCCAGATTTCGAAGAACTTTTAGTTTTTACGTCAACGATCTGTTTTTATCGGTATCGATTCACGTTTTATTTTAATACGCCGAATGGCTTTCCTCTGTGTGGAATCTTGCAGGTCCACCTCATTTTTTTTAGTTCAAGAGCACATTGACTCCGTTTTTTGTTGTTCACGATATTCTTGCACCATTTCATGCACTTGAGCTACTTGTAATTCACCGATGATTTAAGATATTTATGAGGATAAATTAAAACTACTCTTCTCTCCACGGGAGGTGTAATTATAGTTTGACCTCCTCATGTTTGAAAAATAATATATAGTTTAACAAATACCATGGGGTGTATGTGCAATTACACTTAACCTCGATTACACTAGACGAAAAGAACGATGAGTGTCGTTTACCCTATTTCATATTATTCCTGCTTTCGTCACATGTTGAAACAAATGCAAAACAGTTTATATGTTCATTCAAGTGCAAGCTTAGGAAAATTGAACTTCGAACGAGTGTTTCGACAGCAGTTGCCTCCATAATGAAAGATTAAGCCAGACTACACAAATGTGCATTCAACAAATACATGGTAAAAATTGATCAATACAAAAAAAATACTTAAATATTTAGGTCAAATTTTGGCCCAAAAAGATAACATGACAATTACAGATCACATCAACAAATGCAACCATTGTCAACTTATTGGATGGTGTGTAAGAAAAATACAAAGTAACCATCGATCACTATTAACAACAGACGAAAATGGGCACAGCCCGATCTGAAATAATTAAATAATACACACACAAACTTCGGCCGTCCGTTTCGAAAAGAAAAAAAACCTCACGATTTTAGATGGAAAAACCAATAACTTTTAGAATAAACAATATATATATAACTAAACCTGCACAAAGCTTGCATATTTGGCACCTAGAAAGAGCCTTTGGATGCAGAGCAAGGCATTCTTAGTAACCTCTGCATTCTCATGGTTCATCAATTTCATAACCCGATCCTTGGCTTTGAGGTCGGTCACAATTATTCGACCAGCAGGATGGTTCTGAATGAACTGCGACAGATCATAGCAAGCTACAGCAAGTGTTCTTGGATCAGATGATGTGTCCAAGATTGTGATCAGAACCCTCAGAATCTGCACAATTGTGTTAAAAGTTAAAACCATCGATTGCGAGAAGGAGAATGAAAAAAAAAATTGAATAAGAATAGAAAGTTTCTTAGGATGCATTTGATTGCAAAATCTGAACGAGCTACAACGTTCAATATTCGGAAACTGCTCGTAGCCATTCGCCATTCAGATATTTATTCAGAATTCAACACTTCATCAACTGAACCACCTTTTGAGGCAAGTACTGCTTTCCGTTTTCGACAATTCCACCTCATTGTTTTAGACTTTTAGTACTATAGCTGACATATTCATACCTATTTTCTTGATTGGCTCATTCATCAGATACTTATTTTTACACTAATATAGGAGTCTGAGGTCTGTAAAAGGCAGTTTGTAATATAGAAATCGTTTCATTGGTTGTTAAAACATTCAAACATAATTGAAGATTTTTCCCCTCTTATATAGCACATACACACCATCTAGTCACATGTTTCATAATTACTAGTAGTACATTTATGCCAAGAAGGAATGGTACCTGAAAATCATGTTCTTCAAAGCTCGTAATGTTTTCCCGCCAGAATATAAGATCTTTATGCATAGGTGACCAATCCAGATGTCCGAGGAGGACTTCCTGCTTATACTTATCGAATGAACTTAGCTTCTTGATGTTATCTTTCATTCCTTCTTCCAATTGATTCAGAGATTCCAGCAGATCCTGTGAAGAAAAATGCAAGTTTGGCAGTTACATATCAAGGGCCTTGAAGGTACTGGGAAAATCATCTAAGCATAAAAGAAACAACAGACTGCGAGTAAGATATACTATGTCAGCATTGAGTAAAGTACAACATACTGAAAGCAATTGAATAAGCGTACAACTGCAGCACTAGTTGAACTTCAAACGTAGGGCCTATAAAGAGGAGAATTTTCTTTTTTACCACTTAAAACAAGGCTATAGTTAGCTTCTTATGTCATTTGACATCCCAAACAGAAAAATCAGGGACAAAAAGAGCCCATAGAAAAAAGGAAAATAATGAAATACTGCATGCACTCGTCATTATTATCTTGACACTTCGCATCATTTCCGTTCTTGCTAAAACATACTGTGTTGCACATCCATGAAATACTAACTCATGAAAAAACATTATCACATGTAAATCAATATTGGCATGTTAAAAGTATACACAGCTGCTCAGGCAGAAAAAGAATATACAGGCACCAGAAGAGAGAACTTCGGCCATATTCCAGTTGTATTTAGTTATGAAATAAACAAACCCTTTTCTGACATCCTGTTTATTTTACCACTTTATTGTGGAAAAAATAAAGAGACCAATATAAGGGACGCAAGGAACATATTTTCATACCTCGTCACTCCATGCCTGAGCTTTTAAATTCTGAACAACCTGAGGCAATCCCAGGTCTACCATCTGAGCACCAAATGTACCTTTGTGCAGCAAATTCCTAAGAGTCAGAATAACTACCCTGACAACCTACATAAGTTGATGATAAGAAATCTCAGAGGCATGTTTGAGTTTTAACAAGAGAAAAATCAACACAGAAACTCGGGAATACATAAACTGAAGATACGGCAGACCATCAAACTGATAAGAAGGCAACCCATTGATTTGACTAAAATACATAAACTAAGTAAAGATTTAAAATAGGAAATACAGGTTAATATCAAGAAATAATAACAAGAGACTAAGGTAAACCATTGATTAGACTAAAATATAAACTTGGTGGACATTTTAAAAAGGAAATATAGGTTCATTGCAAGAAATAATAACAAAGAAACGTACTTTTTCCTTTGTCGAGCCTTTAACAACTTCAATCAACCGTGGCAAGGATCTAGAAGTGGCCAAGTACTCAATTGCAGGTTCATAGTATGATAGGAGCCATACACAAAGGCAGGTTTCATAAAGGAGCTGTTTCAAAGGTAAAAGTAAAGGTTATCAAGCTATACTGATAACACATCAGACATAACAGTTACAAAGCCAATGTCAACTTCCCATGATCATATATAAGAATCAGAAACCGTTACAACAATTGAATAGATTCCCATATGTAAGTTGGGAATACAAACTAAACGTTTTTCCATTCAGCAATCATGAAGTACCTGGATGGATTGTTGATTGGCTGCTGGAGTAATTAGAGGAATCAGCAACTTCACTCCATCTGCTTGAACAAATGAAGATCGCACAACAGGCTCTTTCAGTAAAGTTGCAAGGCAATTAATAGCTGTTGGAATGCCACGACTGGGATGAGATGGGTTCTTCAGCTGTGCAAGCAGAAAGGTTTAAGTGTAAGGATCTCTTGCTAATAAACTGACATCAAATTACAGCAGCAAGGTGTAAGAATAAGGATCTCATGCCGATAAATGACATAAAATTGAAGTGTTTCCTTGTTAAGAGAAATATATTGCAACGCTCACCCATATATTCCTGAATTGAGTTGAAGATAATACCCTTAATCACCGATATAACTGTACGATTTACCTTCCAACATTTTTTTGTGATGGTCAGCTTATAAGCAGCAAGAAGTAATAAAAAAATGCCCCAACCTCAACAAGCCCATTTGCTCTTTGCCTCTTTCTTATTAAAAAAATGGGATCACCTAAAAGTACTCCTATCTTTATCATTCTGCAAATGGTTATTAGATAAGACTCCCAGGAAATCTTGAAACTTCTATTTTCTAGTGCTCGAGAAACCTAAACAACTATTCCATCACTAAGAAATACCCACACATCAATACCTATGCAATGGCCAAACCATTTACAATTTGTAGATGCCTTTCAGAACTTAGTTTACCAGCTTCTTTTTATACGCTTATTTGCTAGGATTTCTATTTCTCTAGTCATCAAGTGAATAATTCTATGACTGCTTGTATAATTTCCACTGACATTAGCATTCCCTCTAACTGAAATTCTTAAGATCTAATTTGCATTGATAGTAAGAACGAATACAGACTAGCACCCAACTTTTTGTAAGATACGCCTTTTCGAGTCTACTAGAACATAACTAATTAAATAAAGAATGGAAAAACAAACCTGTGTACACAACCACTCAACTAGTCCCTTCAATACATCATTTATAGTAGTGGTTGTCTGCTTTGAACTTGACTCCCCATTAGCATTGGCATCTTGGGATTTTGGCCTTCCGCTGGAATTAACAAACGTAGGAATGTCACAAAGAAGACAAACCATTTGGCCATATGACAAAGACATGGGAGTAGTTCACACCTTACTATCAAAGAGAGTATCTTACAGCTCTTCTCTTGAATAAACCAGTTACCTTTCCAGAGTAATCTGCAAAAGAAAAAAGAGTGACCAGTCAGCTTGTCATCATTCTAAGGACGTGGAATAACTACATCACAAAATATGTAGTAGTTTAATTTACAGTTTAAATAAAGAACAGTACTGAGACGTGAGAGAAGTTTACAAGGTTCCTTCGTTTCATAATGTTTTTCAATTATATTGGGTGGGCTACGTGTTGTTAGGTGACCAAGGATATTTGAATCCAGAGTAACACTTACAGGAGATTTTAGCAGAATAATAAAAACTAAAAAGCCTCTACTAAGAAACCTAATTAAATGCAATAACAATAGGGTGCAACAATTATCAAGGGCAGATCATTGCCTTATGAAAGGTTCGTATAGATCCTCGCCAGCAAGAGACTTGTCATGAAACAGTCTTGCTCTTTTGGGGTTTGCTGCCATGCAGAAGAAGGAGAAAAAAAGAGATTAGCTACTTGATTGTAAAAATTAACTATATCCCATGTTGAAAAGTAACTTACCAGAAAGCATTTCATCAATCAGAGCCAAAACATACTCTACAGTTTCTTCCTTGAATATGTCACGCAAAATGCTAACAAAAACATGAATATAAGCCGGACCATCCTGAAACAATTTTATCACTGGTCAAGTACACAGGCAATGTTTATATCTAAGCCCTTCACAGAATCCAACTTTATTGTTCTTAATCATCAAAAAACAATAAATAAGAACCTAAAATCATTTGTAACTACAACGAAACATTTGCTTACACCACGGCAACAAACATATGAAACTAACTATTGCCCACAGCTTGTGTGCATCAGTGCAATAAATCACGGTTCCAATTGATAGAAAATCACAACTAACTAACTGACCTACTTGTAAGACCTTACCATAGTGAAACCTATTGAGTTCAGAGTTGCATAATCCTAGCAGAGGGAGCAAATCTTTTAAAATCAAGTACGAAGCAATTATTCATTACAAGCTAAAATTTTCACCCAAACAAGCCTAATAAATGACCAACTTTCTTGTGAAAAAAGCAACATATATATTTATTCAGCACCAATGCCTCAAAAAAAAAATCCAACACAGTAAACATATAGCAGTAAGAATTGTACATCATCAAGCAAATCAGCCTTCTTGTTCTCGGGTTTCTTATCGTATCGCCGCAGCAGCTGAAGCCCTGTCCCCGTGATCAGCTTAGTAGTCATATAAGTTTCCCATGGAATATCTCTACTCAAAACCTTGGAAACAACATAAACACAGTCAACATTCAAAATCAAACAGTTAATTAAAACAAAAAACCAAAAAAAATTCCAATGAATCCAACAAATAATTCCGACTTCAAATAATGTGAGAACAAAAAAGATGAAAATGATAAAATTAAACTTGGTTATAATTCCGAATTCAAATGATGTGAACATGTGATTATCAAACTGATGCCGCAGATCGTCGTTTGTGCCATCGAGATTGCATACCTCGTCGGTGGTGATTTCGGCTTGATCGGTGGGCATTGCGGAGAATCGATGACCGGGTAATCGGAAAATTGCTTGCGAATGGATCGAAATCTAGAGAGAGAAACGTCGGACTCTAGAGAGAGAGAGAAGAGCGTGATCAGCAGAAACCAAAATTAAATAAGATAAGTGGATGGAATAAATAATAAATAATAAATAATAATTAAAATAAAAAATGGAACTGATACGGGTCGGGTTCTCGAGACTCGGGTTAAATATGAGCCCCGTTGGCATATATTGGGCTTTAATAAGCCCAATAGCTAAAAATAATATTCGTACATTATTACTCCGACTGAATATTTTTTTTTTCAATTATACACTTCACTATATAAAAAAAGAAAAACTCCACAATTAAAAATAAAATAAAAAAGATTAAATAAATAAAACGAAATGGAAACTAAGAGGAAAAAAAAATCGGAGGCAAGAGGAAGAAGACGCTCCACCATTATCGTCGATGTTCGTCCCAACTTTTCGCCTTTGCAGTAAAAATACTCGATACTTACTCATTCTCGTTTATCGTCGAAATTGATTTCTAACCTTAATTTTCGTCATTTCCAACGAAGAAGACGACATCTTCGGTACTAATGTTGCTCAGTTTCTCCTATACTGAATTATAACCAAAGTTTCTGCACCGATTTTTGTCTTATTTTTCAGTACGGAATATTTTTTACCATTTCCACTCAACACACACGCTGATGAAAGAAAGACGGCGGCTAAGGATTATTTAGTGTGGTGCGCTGTCGACGTCGGTTCTCGACTCCGAAAGGCTAGTGAACGGGCGGCAGACATGGTGGAGTACATATTTCTTTTCCGTAGAGCTTCCTCGATGTTACTTTCTTCGTTTCCATATTTTTTTCGTCTTAAATATTAATAATACATAAATAAGGGTATAATTGGAAGAAAAAATATGTCGACGGTGAAGTATAATGAGTAATTTGGTGGAATCCAAGTAGCCACAACCCAATCATGATTCATGTTGGTTTTTTCACATTATTAGCTCAAAATTAAACAAATTTATATTGGTTATGTAACATTATATTACTTTTAAAAATGTACTTTAATATAAAAATAAGCATATTGAATTATTTTGTCCAATAGTTAAAGAACTGATCACTTGAATTACAAAATGTATTGTAAATGGTTATTTTTTTTTTTAAATTATAGTTTTTTTAATCTTATATAATATGATTTAATATTATCCAAAAAAATAAATAATGGATATTTGAAAATAATAGTGCGGCAGCTGCAAATGCAATTCAATTATTCAGCTCAGAGAAAAAAGCTCCATTCTCACTCTCGAGGAAGAACAATTTTCCCCACACAGATCTCGGAAGCATTTTCTTCAGGTAAATTAACCTGTTCTTTTGTGTTTTGCTTTTAATATCTGTGATTTATCAGTGAATCTGTGAACGAATTTACGAAAAAAAATTGTAATTAAATATTTTTTAGGGTTTGAAAATTTTACGGAAGGAATTCGATGGATTCAGCAGTTGCAAGCCCTTCTACTCCGAAATGGAATGTAGATCGCCCTTTCCTAACGGGCCGATTCCACCAGGTTTTCATTTTTCAGTAATCACTTTCCGTTTTGGATTTGTCTTTTGAATTTATGTAAATTGTAATTTTTTTTTCTAATAGTTCTTACCGAAATTGATTTTTGTAGGAAAAGAAATCTGCATCTGGGGTTGCTGAATCAAAGGGTTTCTCAATGGATATTTTTGGGTATATGGGGGCAGATCCTGTTCGAGTTTTTTTCTTTTGTAAATTTCCAGTGTTCAAGCAATATACACTTCAGTGACTTTTCCTTTCATTATTTGTTCGATTTTTTCGTTACGAGTTGTGTCTTTTGTTTCCAGAAATATTCAATAAATTTGTTTTTCCATGCAAAGTTGTAATTGCCACTAGTGCACATCTATCATCATTTTATATAATGTTGTTGCTGTGTTGATTTTTTTTGCACGCAGTCCTGGCGTAGACAAGCCCATCGGTTGCTACCATGCAGCGATTCAGGTAAAGTTAAAAAAAAAAATTCCTTACAACCATGTTTAATCCAATAGTTATTTATTTTTTGTGCTTTATAATACACGAAGCTGAAATTGATGGATTGTGTGCCTGGGATTATGTAGTGAAGTTAAAAAGTAAACTAATTACTATGGACACTGAGGCTTAACCTCGCAGTTGGTCACCTGTTCTCGTTTTCTTTAGACCCATTTCATGTTATAGACTTTGTGCAACTATGAACA
>NW_012193101.1:1654157-1704197 GCF_000504015.1 Erythranthe guttata
TCTGTGTGAGAGCTACTTACTAATTACTCAGTTCGTCGAATCAAGGTCCCAGTTCAAGAGTGGTCTTGTCAATCATGCTTTTGCATCTGCACTTAGAACACTGCTCCTGGTAGGTTCCTCTCTTTATTACTTTCTTTTTTTGGTTAATTTTGTTAACCTTTTCTTCTATAGCAGTCCGCTATTCTTTAAATTTGTATGACGCTCCTTTGTTTTCTGGAATGGCTTGTGTATACAAATGACGCTTTTCATTGGTTCCTACCGCTGTCAGTAAGCATATCATAGTTTGCTTGTCTTACCATTTGGCATGTTTGTAGGAATGTGATTCTTAGCAAAGTTTAGTGGGAGATAACAAAAGAGGAGGGATGTCACTCACCCTGTCACTGTTATCTGAAATTTTGCCAAGAAAAAGAGAGATTCATATTTGTTTCTCTACTTATGCTTTGGATACGGGCCTTGTTTAATACGTTTGTGTGTAATACTATAAGCTAGTTCATTTGTGTCTTCCTCATGTTCAACTGGTATAAAATGTGAGTGGTGCAGCGTATGTGATCCTATATGGATTATTACAGGAAGAGAACTAATATCTATTTAGTAAACATGATTCTAGGATTACCAAGCCATGGTGGCCCAGCTTGAACATCAATTTCGTTTGAGAAAACTTTCGGTTCAAGGATTATGGTTTTATTGCCAGGTTTGGCTTCTAAAACCTTTTTTTTATGTCTGTTTTGGCTCTTTAGTATCAGGTTTATACCAACTTGTTTCATCATTTCTTATAGCCAATGATCGGGTCAATGCAAGCCTTATCCATAGTGATAAGGAAGGCTTCATCTAATAATTTCATTGGCTCTGCTGTTCTTAACCTTTTGCAAAGCCAGGTACGGCATTACAAACACATTAATAGTCTAGAAAGCATAAAAATAACAGTTTTATGGTTTACTATGACAATCATATTTACTTAATAATTTCAGGCCAAGGCCATGGCTGGTGACCATGTGGTGCGATCTTTGTTGGAAAAGATGTCACAATGCGCAAGTCAAGCATATCTTGGAATATTAGAGAGGTATTTATGACGTGGTTCTTGAATGGTTTTACCAATATGGTATTGTAGTAGTTAGAAATGTCAGATTGGATTGGCTTGGCTAAAAACTTAACTGAGTGAAAAAACTGTGAAGTGTCAGCAAATAAAGAAATCAGCTTGTGATAGAGAGTCAGGAAAAGTGCATTTGACATTTAATAAGGAAAGTATGTTTCTTCAGTCGCTTAGAAGGCCAGAATATGTTTTTTAAGTTCAAATTAGTGACTTAGAAGTTGCCTATGCCAATTGGTAAAACTGTATTGGAGAGTCTTTAGCACTTCAGATTTTAAATGCATTTATGTCTTTCAAGGTAACAGTAAATTGTTATGCTGTAACAACACATCTCTGGTGGAAAAAATACAAGTGCAATATGAATGGGATGTACCATATTTTAGAAGAAACTTCTGGTAATACACATGCATAATTCAGGATCGTATATATACCAACTAAGCTTTAGTCTAGTGGTACCAAGAGCCTCTTCCATAGTGGTGTTTGGTGAAAGTTTGGAGGTTCGAATCCCTTCGGGCGTGTGTTGGGTGTGTGCGTTGTAAGACGTATATAAGGCCAAACTTTTTTTTTTCGTAAATTAAAAAAATTGAGGATCATATATGCCCTTCTGCATTATTTTGTTCACTGTAGTTAGTATTATTGCTGATGGAATATATTTTAATTACAGGTGGGTTTATGAGGGAGTGATTGATGATCCATATGGCGAATTTTTTATTGCTGAGAACAAGTCTCTTCAAAAGGTATGGCCTCATTTATAAGTGCATGGTCCAGACTTATGCTGTGGGAGCTCCACCTCATTTTACTCTTGACAGGAAAGTCTCACACGAGATTATGATACAAAGTATTGGCAAAAACGGTACAGCCTGAAAGATGACATTCCTAGTTTCCTTGCAAATGCCGCTGAAACAATTTTGACGACCGGAAAATATTTAAATGTTATGAGAGAATGTGGGCATAGTATTCAGGTTTATTTTGTGAAACTTTTGTTGTTTAGTTAATCCCTTCACTTGAATATTATAGTATACACCCTTGATCAAATTGTTTTGAATAGGTTCCTGTATCTGAAAATTCAAAGTTAACGACAGTAGGGTCTAATCATCGTTACCTTGAGTGCATCAAAGCTGCTTATGATTTTGCTAGTGGAGAATTATTAAATCTCATAAAAGAAAAGGTCTGTAAAGAGATTCAATTTTCTCTTTCACTGCTTCCATTCCAATCCCCGTGCGAGATTAATTTATTTATGTTTTGTATTAATGGCAGTATGACTTAATGGGGAAACTGAGGTCAATCAAGCACTATCTTCTTCTTGATCAGGTATGACTAGTGTATAGATTATCAAATTATGGTTCATTATCAGTTCAGAAATGAGATTCAGAAGTTTCATGTGTATAATGGATATGCTTTAGAGAACTAATTGATATGGGATGCTAGGTGTTGTTATTTACTTTACTGCTAAAATATCT
The DNA here is from genome assembly GCF_000504015.1 of Erythranthe guttata. The sequence continues at coordinate 1,656,705 of NW_012193101.1, forward strand.
AAAGTAGTAAGAATGGAAGCATTTTGCAACTAAATCTTTTGCCGATTATCATTTGAGCCGATTGTAGGTGGTTGCATGCTACAAAGATCTCACCGCCGGCCTAATCTTTTAGAACTACAAAGCCAGCATTAAGAAGCTAATATATACCGAGTTTTTATATCTTTTCTTCTTCCATTTTTTGATATTGGTTGGCATTTAAAATTGGCTCTCTCCCAAATTGTTAGATAGTATATGGTTTCTGGCTATACCTTTCTTTTCTGGGTAGGGTTTGATACTGACTTTTCCCGTAGGATTATGGTTAGTATTAGAGGTTCATTGTGACAATTTAGAAAGACTGTTCATTTTTTTTCTCTTTTTCTTTTAAATTGATATTGCAGGGTGATTTTTTGGTTCACTTTATGGACATATCTCGGGAGGAGCTCATGAAAAAGCCAGATGAAATTTCTGTTGAGAAGCTGCAGGTCTGTCTTTACATGTATTATATGCAAATGGAAATTATGTTTCTCTTCTAATTTCTTGTAAGAATCTAGTATGAGTAAAATACTTGTCATACTCACTACTTGTTATACAAATTGTTTTCCATGTCCTATATAGTCTCTCCTGGATCTTGCGTTGCGATCCACAGCAGCAGTAGCAGATCCATGCCACGAGGACTTAACATGTTGTGTGGTTAGTGCTTAACCTTTTTTATATGGTTACACTTGTATGGCATGGAACTGTATTGCCGAACTTGCTCAACAAAAAATTACCGTATGCTACCAGGAAAGAACCACTCTGATGAAAAGGTTGAGTACACTCAAAGATCTTCAAACCAGCCAGACTGTTACCAGTAGCAGTGATATTGAAGAACCTATCAGCATAACAGGCTTGGAGACATTTTCTTTGAGTTTCAAGGTTTGTAGTTGCTGTAAGAGATCCTCCCTTGTTCTGTATTTTTTGTTCCTTCTCCTTATATCTCAATAAAAATTAGTTTTGATTTCAGTGATGTTGTTTTATTTGCAATTATCTTAGTTTCAACCGTTGCATGGGATACATACTTTCGAGAATGAACTTTTCCTCAGTGTCTTTGTTGTCTCTGTGAGATAGATTTTGCCGTTAGTCTTACTTGACTGGATAATATAATATGGTACATGGTGTTTTAAAAATTCAGGTAGTCTTAGCTCTACTGGTCAAATTTGTAATGATATTTTGTTTTACTGAAATTGTCTTTGTGCTGCTGAAACAACCAGTTTATTATTTAGGTAGTATATAAGAATGGTTTACATGATTTCTAAACAAAGATTTTTTAAATCAGTGCTGGTGTAGGAATTTCAGGAGTTTTGGACCATTTAAGATGTCCACTTACTGATGATAATCTCATTATAATTAAGTATTTAAGTCTCGTTATCACGTTACTGAAGTATGTCTTTCGTATTCAGGTCCGATGGCCATTATCCCTTGTTATCTCAAGAAAAGCTCTGACAAAATATCAGCTAATATTTCGGTTTCTATTTCACTGCAAGAATGTTAATCGGCAACTTTGCGCAGCATGGCAACTACATCAAGTATGAATCTTGAATTTTTTTTTGTTAGTCTCTCAGTAGCTACTCAGTTCACCGATTTTTATCTAAGATTGTGTATTGTAGGGTCTTCGCCGAGTTGATATGCAAGGGATAGCTATTTCTGTCTCATCTTTGCTGTGTCGAGATATGCTTAAATTTATCAATAGCCTTCTACATTATTTGACATTCGAGGCAGGTCTCCCTTATTTCTATTTAGAAGTGCATTGTTAAAATTATTTAGTAATTACCTAATTTTTTTACGCTCCCTAATCTGTTATGGGACAACTGTGTTGCTAACTTTTTCTTCAATTATATTTACGATCACTTTCAGGTTCTTGAGCCGAATTGGCATGTCATGCATAGTAGACTTCAGACTGCAAAGAGTATTGACGAGGTAGGATGAAATTCTGTTCATCGTAATAATATCAAGTAACACACCCTTACTATAGATTGCTATTAGTAAATTTCCATCTCCACTAACTCCACGATGCAGGTTATACAACACCACGATTTTTTTCTCGAGAAGTGTTTGAGGGAATGTTTGCTTCTTTCACCTGTTCTTCTCAAGGTATATTCGTCTCAACCATCACTCGTATTTTATTACCTTTTGGATAAGTACTCTAAAAATCTCATATTATGCGATTTGGGAGTTTTATTGTTGAACATTTTTCGTTTTTGTCGACAAATCATGTTATTGAATGATGAATTTTGTTGAGTACAGAAGCTGGAGAAGATGAAATCGATATGCCTTCAGTATGCAGCGGCAGCTCAATGGTTGATTAGTTATTCAAGTGACACTACAAATAGTGACAGCCCCAATTTGGAAAAATACAAACAGCTGAAATTAAGGACCCCATCTCAGAAACTGAAAGTAACCTCAGAAAATGCACAAGTTATTGAATCTATTCTGTATGTTCAACTCTCTCTCTCTCTCTCTCTCTCTCTCTCTCTCACACACACACACACACACACACACACACACACACACACACACACACACACACACACACACTGACATATACGATGTGCAGGAAATTTGAGAGGGAATTTTCTGGTGAGCTAGAGAGTCTAGGACCGATATTGAGCAGCAGTTCTCGTGCAGAGCCGTACTTGACTCATCTAGCACAGTGGCTTCTTGGTGTGGGAAGGGACTAAAAAAGTTGTATCTATCTATCTATCTATCAAGATGAAGATGTATGTATATAAGTTTGTTGATCGTGTGAGGATTTGCTCATTTACATGCAATTTCGTTCTCTCCGTGTGTTTTTTTCGCGCAATTTGTTTTTGTGATTTAGTTTTCTTCGTAACCTTATTCTTTGTGTCCCTGTGTTGTTGGAGCCTTATTGTTACACGAAATATGGATTCGATTTAAGATCTCTTTCGGCTGATTGGTTTTTCAGATGTGAAACTTTTCTCTACTATCCAATTTTTAGTATTTGTGGTTTGGTCATGCACATAACGAGGAAATTAGATGCTACACCTGTTTATTTACGTCGGGTGAATTTGAACTGTAGATCTACACATAATCACACATACATACTCATGTGTATGTGTGGTTAGTGGGTAGTTACTTAATCAAATCTACGATTCAAATCCACCCGATATAAATAATCAGGTGTAGCATCTAACTCCCCGATAGTAGTAATACAAGTGAGGAAGGTTATATATAGATCCAAGATTTGAGTATTTGATTAGAGGATTGTGATGTAGCATAAGGAAGGGCGAAATGCATATAACTTAAAGTAGGAGGATTTATTTACACTTCTAGTCAGATTAAAATCAGTTCTAAAAAAAACTTTTCTCTTGTCTCTTGCCCAAAATACCCTCACAATATAATTCACATCAATTTCATCCAAAATGTCCCAATAGCAAATATTGCACTCCGATTTTAACAAATATATAATATTAACTCCCATTTTTACATTACGATTAACTCGGATGGAATCGTCACATGCGTCTTCGTATGTGATGTCTGTTTGGCAGTTAAACATGAGGTGTAGTGATATCTCATTCTCTTCCTCTATTTATATCCCAAAATTCTTAATTCCATAAATTCCATTTGAACGTAAACCCTACTCCGCAAATTTTTTTTTTTGTCCTAAAATTGCGTAATGCAAGGATTCACACTTCACCTTTAATCGCACATATTAAGTGATGCAAGACTTTGAATTTTATATGAGATTGAGAGAGAAATCTGGTGGGCGACTTGATGACATAAGAAAGAACATCGGTATTCTAGGGTTTCAATGAAAGAAATTTTGGGAATTTGCGTGAGATAAACAAGGGAAGAGAATGAGGTGTTCCATCTCGATTTTGATTGCCAAATGGACGTTGCGTGACGATTCCATCGAAGTTAACCGATAAAACTTGACGGCCGAACAAAAAATTATCAAAAAATGGCAAGTTTGATGACTAATTCATGGTGGTGAAATTTTGAGGACTAAATTCATTTTAGTTGTCAAATATATGGACCAAAAGTACAATTAAGCGAGGTTTCCAAATCCGGATCCACATCCGCATTTAATCCGAATCCGATTTAATGGGTTTATTCGACCCGACCCGACCCGATTTACTTGTGGTTGACCCAATTTGGACTAAATAAAATATCTGAAACACAAATGAAGCTTCTATTCCCACTCCCGCGGTCTCTCTCTCTCATTTCGTTTTCTCTCTCTAGCTCAACCTCTCGAGCAGCACCAGGTTCTCTCTCCAAATCTCTCTCTCCCTCCTTCTTTCCATATATATACTTAATATGTATGTATGTATGTATGTATGTATGTATGTGTGTGTCTGTGTATTTGTGTTATAAATTTTACACAGTTGCAGATATTTTAATCCTTGTGCGTGGTTTAGGATTGGGATTGGTTGCTGTTCAATTTGAATTATCACGATAAGAAATTCAGTTCAACAAGTCATTATAAGTGTTGTATAGTTTCAGAGATTTTTTTTTTAATCTTATCTTGTTTTGATATGCTTTTCATTTCGGTTGTAGGAAGGGGCAGAGTGTATATATACCTCAGTATCTTTGTGGAATCAAACAACAAAAAACTTTTTCGATGTTCTTACTATCGTATATCTCCCCATACAACGTCCCTTTTCCGAATCAGTGTCGCTCTGTATCGGCATCTCATGGTAGCAAAAACGAGCTTTTACGTAATAGTAATTGTAATAGTAATAGTAATAGTACGGCCGATCAGCCGATAAACTCCACCACAGTTGGCAATTGGCTTCAACGTTGTTCTAACGTTCGCGAGATTAGGGAAGTGCACGCTGTTGTTGTTAAGCGGTTGAAAGATCCGTTAGTGTTTGTCGACAATAACTTGATTAGTATGTATGTGAAATTCGGAGATCTGGCGGCGGCGCGTAAGGTGTTTGATGATATGTCTGAGAGAAACGTTGTTTCCTGGACTGCAATGCTTAATGGCTACCATAGGCATGGTATAGATTACGAAGCTTTGAGGTTGTTCATTGAGTTTGTTAACAATGGTTTCCGTGGGAATGTACAGACGTATGCTTGTGTTTTGAATTTGTGCGGCAGGAGCTTTGATAACGAGCTTGGAAGGCAACTGCATGCTTGTGTAATAAAGAGTCGGTTGAGTAATTTAATACTAGATTGTACTATTTTGCAATTCTATTCCCGATGTGGTGATTTGGACAGCGCTTATGAAGTGTTTGACAGAATGCAAGAAAGGGATGTGATTGCTTGGACAACCATGATTACAGCTTGTTCACAACACGGACGGGGGTACGACACATTTGCCATGCTGTCACAAATGTTGTACGATGGAGTTGACCCGAACGAATTTACCGTTTGCAGCGTGTTGAATGCTTGTGGGGAAGAGAAAGAACTAATATTCGGTGAACAACTACACAACATTGTTATCAAGAAGGCGTACGATTTGGATGTTTATGTTGCAACTTCATTGGTGGATTTGTATGCTAAATGTGGGAAAATCGAGAAATCGAGAACAATTTTTGATGGAATGAGAAGAAAAAATGCGATCACTTGGAGCACTATTATAGCAGGGTACGCTAGAAATGGCCTCGGAGGAGAGGCCATAAGTCTCTTCCGCACGATGAAAAGATTAAAAATGTTTGCCAACAGCTTAACCATGGTTAGCATACTCAGAGCCTGTGGTTTGATTAGGTCAGTGTCGACAGGTAAAGAAGTGCATGCGCAAATCTTCAAGAATTTTTCACCAAGCAATATTTTCGTGGGAAGTGCACTTGTTTGGCTTTATTGTAAATGCGGAGATTACGTTTCTGCATCTAAGGTGCTCGAGTATTTGCCTGATAAAGATGTGGTTTCATGGACTGCGATGATTTCTGGTTGTGCTCGGCTAGGTCACGAGTATGAGGCTCTTGAGTATTTAAAGGAGATGTTGAGTAAAGGTGTAGAACCGAACCCTTTTACTTATTCTTCAGTACTGAAAGCATGTGCGAAACTGGAAAATATAAACCAAGGTAAACTCATCCATTCCTCCATAAATAAGAGCCCTGCATTGTCGAACGTGTTTGTAGGCAGTGCTTTGGTTCATATGTATTCAAAGTGTGGGCATCTTTCGGAGGCAGCTCAAGTGTTTGAGAGTATGCCCGAGAGAAACTTGGTTTCTTGGAAGGCGATGATTGTAGCTTATGCGAAAAACGGGCAGTGTGGCGAGGCTTTGAAGCTCGTGTATCGAATGCAAGCTGAGGGAATTGGGGTAGATGATTACATCCTCTCGACTGTTCTTACAGCCTGTGGAGATTTTAAGTGGAATAACGAGTCATCATCAGAGCATTGTTTGCAGTCTTAAAAGATTTCGGGGAAAAAAAACAGAGTATGATTTTGTAGGTACGGAAAATGAATTTCGAAGGGCAGCTCAGTTTTTTGAACTTGGGGATTTGTTCGACTCGGTTCATGTGTGAAATCTCAGCTCGATGGAAATATGTATGAGGTCGAAGTTTGTAAAGTAAATATTCGTGTATAAATCAATTGCAGTTCATATCAGCGGAGTCAGGTTCATTTTTCTCCATCACTCGATTAGCTTAAACATTTAATTCAAAGTCATGACCGTTTCGACCTTCGTTTGTACTTATATCACACGATTTTCATACACATAACACAACTCAATAAGACAAAGCACTTCATCCGAGTGTAAAAGACAAAAACCTAAGAAGAAGAAGGATCATCTTTATTACATCTCATCATAGAAGCCTTCTTGTACCTAACTTTCTCAATCTCCTTCTCGAGATAATCAAGAACCGTATCGGTCACATGATTCGGCGCACACCCATCATCCAACATCTTCCTCAAAAACTTGTAAGCATCCTTTAACCGTCCGGCCTTACTATGCACCTCAATGAGCGTATTATAAGTCACCACATCGGGGTTTATTCCACTACTTTTCATTTGCCCAAAAAGCTCGTTCGCCTCATCCAACCTCCCATCTTTCCCAAGCGCGTTGATCAACGTATTGTACATCACAATATCCAAATATCCGCCTTCTTCCCTCAATTTCTCGAGAACCGAATTCGCAAGATCGGCCCTACCCATTTTCCCTAGCCCTTGGATGATCACGTTGTAAGTAGCTACATCCGTCGGATTTACCGTTTCACCCATCGCGTGTAGGACCCCCCAAGCCTCCTTGAAGTAGCCCTTTTTCACGAACGAGCTCATGATCGAGTTGTAAGTGTAGCTCGTGGGGTCCACGCCCATGTCTGTGAAAATCTCGAATAGCTTACACGCCAAACTAAGCTTCCCCTTAGCCAAGAAAATTGATAAATAGGTATTTACCATGTCTATATCGAATGAATCTTCGCCTTTAGCCATAACTCTTACCCCTCTAGACATCGAAAAAGATTGCGAAGGAGTATCACGAGAGACGAACTTATTCGCCAGCTCATCCATGTACGGCGAGGATGACCACTCGTCCTTTTCAACCTCCACACCTTCACAGTGGGTTTCGGAGGATTTCGCAAGATTCAAAATCTCGGCAATATTGCTAATTGGGGGGAAAAATGGAGTGAAGTCCCGTTTTTTGCTCTGTGGGCTTCTCAATGAAGCTTCCATTGATGACTTCCACTTGAGAAGGGAAGAAACCAAATTCCTATCTCTAATATACTTCATCAGCCCTTCGGTCGAATCCCACTGGCCCCGCCTGTAAAGTGCACTCAAAAGTGAAGTAATCGTAACCAAATCGACCACAAATCCACGAGCCTCCATTTCCTCCACCAATCGCACCGCTTCTTCGAGCTGATCTTCCCTACAAAGCTGCAATACTACAATGCTGTAGGAAACACCGTCGATAAAGTTGTTGCCTTTTCTCTTCAAGTCACAAAACATAGTATACGCAGCTTCAGCCCTCCCGTTTTTGTACAACCCGTCTATGAGAATATTATAAGTCCAGCACGTGGCTCTCGCACCATCATCATCCGCCATTTTCTCAAAAAGATTGCACGCTTCGACCAGCTTTCTTGATTTCAGTAATCCGTCAAGAAGTGAGTTGTAAACAACCGTTTCGGTTTTTATACCGTTGTACTGCATCTCGCTGAAGATTTTCACTGCCTCGTTTATTCGGTAAGATTTACAACACCCCTGTATGAGAATTCGGTATGTGAATGCATCGGGCTCGTGGCCTGACGAAGCTTTAAGCTCCTCCCATACAATGAGGGCATCTTTAACTTTGCCAAGCAAGCAAAGAACATGTATTAGGCTGTTGTACGTACACAAATCGGGATTTAAACGGATGTTTGTTTCCCGCTTCATTTCTTTGAAGAGGTTTAAAGAAGTAGACAAGTCACCCCAACATCCTAGCGTGTGGATGCATATGTTGTAACCACATCTATCGAGTGGGTAAAGCTTCGTTTTTCGGAGTTTGGCGAAGACTTGTTTGAATTCGTCTTTCATGTCGGATTTCTTGAGAGCGACGAGTAATTCATTACAGGCGATAGCATCCGGGATTTCGGAGGAAGAAGAGTCCAATAACTTGAGGAAAATGGATAAAGCTATGGAGATTTGATTCTTTCTTATGAGAGCTACAATGACAGGGCTGTATATATCAGGGCTGAGTGAGGTTGTTTGAATCAAATCTCTTTCCACACAGTCCAAAACTTCCAGAGCCGAATCATACTTGCCGGATCTGATGAAGCTGTTGAGAATCAGTTTAAGAGTCGGCGAATCGAGCGCCGCCGCATCGCCGCCGCTCGCCATCGAGGCGACGAGTTCGAGAATGTCGCTGTGGTGGTGGCGAGGGGAGATGCAGATGGATTTGAACATCTGATGGTAGGTGCCTGCCGAGTGTTTGAAGTTTGGCCTGAGAGAGCACCATCGGAAGAAATCCAACTTCCTGGCGGCGTCGAGGGAGCCGCGGCGGAGAACTTGGAGGACGAGATTCTCCGACAAGGGAATCGAGTCGGCGTCCTTCTCCAGAGAGTGGATTCCGCCGGGATTCGACAGAGTTTTAGCTATGGCGGCAACTATTAGCAGGTTACCGAGCTCCGATGCAGTTCCCGATACGGCGCCGTTTGTCGATTTTGCTGCTGTTGTAAACCTAGATTTTGGGGAAAGGGGTCGTCGGAGAAAAGAGGCGGAATGGTGGAAAAGAGCCATTGTTTTTCCTCTCCGGCCATGGCGCATTATCCTTATACAGTAGTAGGGTATCAAATCAATCATGGCATACTACCGGCGAAGCCCTTGACGGCGGCGGCTCCGCCTGCTACGGCGGCGAACAGGTTTTTTCATTACTATTATATGGGCTTTATTTATATCTCTGGCCCAACACATAATATTCATATTTGCATTTTCATTTTCCACTAGATTTTATTTTATATTTTCATTTTCCACTAGATTTTATTATATTTTCATTTTGAACGCAATTATGGTGTGATTTTTCACGGTGTTCTTTTAATTCCAGGATTTTTTTTCTCGAAAAATGTCGATTCTACCCCTGCAGACGTGAAATTTCTTTATATTAATTTTTTGAGGCAATAATTAATCTCACACGAGATTTTTATTGTTCTTAAATAACACTTTTACAATTTTTTAGTATTACTCTTCTGAGGGTAGTTTTTGTCTTTAAAAAGTAACATAAAGAAATGTCACGTATGCAGGGGTAAAATTGGCATTTTTTGAGAAATATTACCTGTAATAAAAAAGATTACTTGAAAAATCACACCATCAAGGAGTTGGTGTAGGACGGTAACAAACATTAGGGTAATTTTGATAATTACAGATTGATGGTGTTGTTTTTTGTAATTTAACCTAATTTCAGGGGATTTTCATAATTTACCCTAATTTCTTTTTCACATACATTACTTGGAGTGGGGACTGGGGAGCAGAGGAAACTGTAAAACACAGACTAATTAATTAACAACTGCATGCCCAAGATATCATAATTAGTAACTAAATAATAAAAATTATAAAAATAATAATAGTAATAATTAAAAAAAATAAAAAATAATAATTAGTTACTATGTTCATACTGTCATAATTGTAGAGTGCTAAACAATTAATTATTTAAAGCAGTTGATTTTTTTTTTTTCAGACAAGAAAAGTGGGCTCTTGTCTTCTAAGGCAAGTTTAATCATTTCTAGTAGCAAACTCATTTTTTCAACCTTTTCCTTTTTTTTTTTTCTGCACTTTAATTACTATTCTACCCACCTCTTTCTATTTTTATTTATTTATTTTACATTATATATATTTTCTTGGTGTAATTTCTCTGTGTAGTGTAGCAATAGTGGTGGTTAAATTCTGTGCCAAACAATGATTGCTAATCTGGGATGATGGTAATATCTATCTGAGATTTTTAGTTATCTCCCTTGACAAGTGACCTGTTCTGAGAGAGAGAGAGAGAGAGAGAGAGAGAGAGAGAGAGAGAGAGAGAGAGAGAGAGAGAGAGAGAGAGAGAGAGAATCAGCTATGCGGCGGCTGTTCGTCTTGTCTCTGCTGGTTTTCTGTCGATGGATATATGTTAGTGATGCTACGACCAATCCACAAGATGGTAAATATTCAGTCTTTACTACTTCCGTCGCAGCTTAGCGACGATATTTCCGTTTCGTCGCGAAGGTTTTGATGCAAAGGCGGGATTTATACTTTTGCGACTAATGTGGTAGAAAACGTCGCCAGAACTGTGTTTTGGCCTAGTGAACATTTTCAAGAATGTGTACTCGTGTGTGCGTTTCTCCGTGTGTGTTCGTGTGTATATGTATTATATATATGTATATGTATGTATGTATGTATGTATGTTGCATTGCATCCCATTCTAATTAGGGACTTAATTTGTTGCAGTTAATTTATTGCGTAAAAATTCTTCTGACTAATAAACGTAAAAAAAATAAAAATTGTTCGTCTTTTTGATTCAGCCGCTGTGCTCCGATCACTAAAAGACCAGTGGGGGAGCACGCCCCCTAGTTGGGATAAATCCGACGATCCTTGTTCAGATTGGGAAGGTGTTGCCTGTGACAAATCAAGAGTCACTTCTCTGTAAGCATATCAAATCCCATTATTCATACATAAACTTTTTTTTTTTAATTAAATATACGAAACATCATTGATTTTTTTGTGTGCAGCGGCTTATCGACAATGGGATTAACCGGTAAAATGAGCGGTGACATTGGAGGCCTAACCGAGTTAATCTCGTTGTAAGTTCTTCACCTTTCAAGATTACAAGCTATACGAACATAAATAAATTTCTATATATATTTTTTTTCTTCAGAGATTTGTCGTTCAATCGTGGCCTCAGCGGTTCGTTGTCTCCTAGGCTTGGAGATCTGCATAAACTGACCATATTGTAAGAAAAATTTAATAGAAATTCATCGTAAAGTTCGAAAAAATAAATAGCGGAAAAATCCCTCAAGTATGCACTGATTTCACATTTGGCCCCTCATGTTTTAAATATTCAACGTTTTTAGTCCCTTTCCGTCAATTTTACGTTAAAAACTAACATAATCAAACGTGTTCGCATCACTACCTTAACTGACGTACTAACGGTAAATTGACGAAATGACCAATAGTGTCAAATTATTGAAACACGAGGGACCAAATGTGTTTTTTTGGAACATGGGGATCAAATGTGGAATTGTTGCAAACTTGGGATGAAAACTGTAAATTTCCGAATAAATAGCTAACATAAGTTTGTTTTGGCATATGTTGTTTGCAGAATTCTTGCTGGATGTAGTTTTACTAACAGCATACCAAGTGAACTCGGAAATCTTACGGAGCTAACTTTTCTGTAAGAACTTACTTATATATATTTTACGGCAATAATAATATTTATTTTTTATTCGATGAATTCGTGTTTATATTTATACGTGAAATGTGAATCGACGACAGAGCCCTGAATTCGAATAACTTAAGTGGCGAAATACCGGCATCTCTGGGTAGACTTCCGAAGCTGTATTGGCTCGATCTTGCGGAAAATCAGTTGACCGGTCAAATACCCGTTTCATCGGCTTTCGGTCCCGGATTAGACCAACTTAAAAAGGCCAAACACTTGTGAGTTATTTTATTTTATTTGCAAATCGACAGATCAGATCAGAAGTAACATTCTCGATTTTCCGAAAGTTAGAAACTATTGAATCACAATAGACGGAACTCGATTTTTTTTTTTTATATACAAATACTAATAATGCATTCTTTAATGAATATAAAAGCTTAATTTATATATAATTTCGATTTTTTCGGTGTGCAGCCATTTCAACAAAAACCAGCTTTCGGGCGAGATTCCGAGCCAGCTTTTCAACTCGGACATGTCACTGATACATGTGTAAGTCAACGCCAAAAACAAACATGTTCTTCGATTTGGTCAATGATAATTCCGTTCTCGATTTTTCTTCGTTTAATTCCTATTTTTTAAATTATTCGGCAGACTATTTGACGGTAATAACTTCGAGGGCAGCATTCCCTCTACAGTTGAACTTGTACAGACACTTGAGGTTCTGTGAGTAAACTCATCATCTTACAACTTCATCTCGATTTTATTTTGTATTTTCCCAAACGAATAATTTAACGTCGTTTTTTTCTTTTCTTTTTTTATTTTTCCGATGCATGTATTCAGTCGGCTTGATCGAAATTCACTGAAAGAAAGTGTTCCATCAAACCTCAACAATCTCACTAACATCATAGAATTGTGAGTATATATCTTTTCAAGAAAATTCACTATATATAGCCTTTTTTTTTGTCTATTATTATTATTATTATTATTATTATTATTATTATTATTATTATTATTATTATTATTATTATTATTATTATTATTATTATTATTATTATTATTATTATTATTATTATTATTATTATTATTATTATTATTATTATTATTATTATTATTATTATTATTATTATTATTATTATTATTAATTATTATTATTATTATTATTATTATTATTAATTATTATAATTATTATTATTATAATTATTATTATTATTATTATTATTATTATTTATTTATTTATTTATTTTTAATATTTTTATGTAGGAATTTGGCTCATAATATGCTGTCTGGTGCATTACCAAACCTAACTGGAATGAACTCCCTCAATTATCTGTAAGAATTACACATTTTTTTGCTAGCAAAATAAATAAATAAATTAAATTAAACTAAACTCATAATTTAGTGAAGAAACAACTCTCGAGTTCATCACACGCATTTGTCGTTTTTTCGCAGGGATTTGAGCAACAACTCTTTCAAGAAATCCGAATCACCTCACTGGTTTTCGACTTTAACTTCACTTACTACATTGTGAGTATTCAATAAATTACCGACGGAAAAAATAAATAAACGTTAATTTAAACATGTTTTTTTTCTTCTTTTTTTGTGTGTGCTTATAGAATGATCGAATACGGACCGTTGGAAGGATCGGTCCCACCCGAAATTTTCAGTTTACCTCAGATTCAGCAAGTGTAAGTTGTATCTATCTATCTATGTGTAGTAACATTATTTTTTTGGCATTGTTAAATTCAAATTAAATAAATAAATAAATAAATAAAGGATCATTTAAATTTCTGATTTCGAGTGTATTAATTCTATACATTCTTGTACAGAAAACTGAAGAACAATGCATTTACTGAGAAATTAGACATGAGTGTCAACATCAGCCAACAACTCCAACTCGTCGATTTGCAGAACAACGACATTTCGTCACTAACGATCGGCTCGCAATACAAAAGCACTTTACTGTAAGAATTATTTGATCAAGAAGATATCTTATAGAAACATATATATGCAGACATTATATGATAATTAAAAAAACATGGGTAAATTACTAAAACCCCCTGAACTTAGGTTAAATAACGAAAAACACTCCCACCTATTCGTAATTACCAAAAAACCCCTGAGGTTTGTTTCCGTCTTACACCAACCTCTTCCAGTGTAACTTTTCACGGAATTTTTTTTATTACAGGGAATAGACTTTACGCAATTTCAGATATTTTCTTTTATTTCTCACCTATTTAATAAAAGTATAATAGACTGTACACATTTTCTGTTAAAAAACTCAGACGGACAGGTGGGGTGTTTTTCGTTATTTAGCCTTAGTTCAGAGGGGTTTTCGTAATTTACCCTAAAAAAATGTATATTTCTTTAATTGCAATCTTTTGGGGGGTGTTTATGTCTTTTTATGATTGGTCCAAGAGAAAAATCTGAATTGAGTTTAGTGTGCTTCTAAAAAACCATAAAACAGAGGGATTTTTGCTAGTTTTGTTTAACATAGGGACTTTTCTATAGTTTGCAATAAATTTAGTGGTACAAATTGCAATATACTAAAAAATATGAGGCCTTTTACAGATTAATTGGAAATCCGGTGTGCTCGGCTTCATTAGAAAACACAGTCTACTGTCAAATCCAGCAATCGGCGAAGCCTTACTCCACCAGCTTCGCAAACTGCGGCGGCCAAATATGCACCGCCGATCAGAAACTCGACCCGCAGAGCTGCGGCTGCGCTTACCCGTACGAAGGCACACTGTACTTCCGTGCACCCTCGTTCAGAGATTTGTCGAACGCAAGTTTGTTCCATTCGTTAGAAATGAGCCTTTGGGTGAAATTAGGGCTTTCTCCCGGCAGCGTTTCTCTGCAGAATCCGTTCTTCAATGTCGACGATTATCTCCAATTGCAGCTAGGGCTTTTCCCCTCGAATCAAAAGTTCTTCAACAGATCGGATGTTCAGAGGATCGGATTTTCGCTGAGTAATCAAACTTACAAGCCTCCGAAAGAGTTTGGGCCTTATTATTTCATCGCTTCGCCTTACGTTTTCGGAGGTAACAATTTAGGGTTTGTTTTATTGCATTCATGATTCATCCATGATGAAATTCTTTTTAGCAAACTACCCCTAAAAAAAATGAATCATAGGGGAGTTTTTTGGCAATTCGATATAATTAGGGGTGTTGAATGCAATAAACTTGGTGATAAGATATGTGGTAACTTTTAGTAGTTACATTTCGACATGTAGTTTTGTAACTAAGAGAATGTAGTACCGGAAAATTTTCAGGCGAAAATGGGGGTGGCCAGATCAGCAGAGGGGTGATTGCCGGAATAACGAGTGGATGTGCATTGGTGGTGGTGGTGCTAGCGGGATTAGGGGCTTACGCTATTAGGCAGAAACGGCGCGCGGAAGAAGCTATTTCACTGAGCAAGCCGTTTGGTGAGTTTTTACCCGTGAAAATGAGGGGTAAAATAGTTTATCCTTTTTTTTTTTTTGAAGAAATTGGATATTAAACGGGAATATTTGATAGTCGAATTCTTGATTTGATTCTTGTGGCAGCATCTTGGGGCCCGAGTGGGAAGGACAGTGGAGGGGCCCCACAGCTAAAAGGAGCAAGATGGTTCTCTTATGATGAGCTCAAGAAATGCACTAATAACTTCTCTCATACCAATCAGCTTGGCTCGGGTGGCTATGGCAAGGTTTGTTGCTTAAGCCATTGAAATACACACACACACACTGCACACACGCGCTCATGGTATATATATATATATATATATATATATATATATATATATATATATATATATATATATATATATATATATATATATATATATATATATACACGCACACCCACACACTCATCTTTGTATACTTGCATGTTTTTGTATTTCTTGATTTCAGGTGTATAGAGGGGTTGTGTCAAGTGGACAAACAGTGGCAATAAAAAGGGCTCAACAAGGTTCCAATCAAGGCGGGCTCGAGTTCAAAAACGAAATCGAGTTGCTCTCGAGGGTTCATCACAAGAACCTCGTTGGCCTTGTAGGGTTCTGCTTCGAACAAGGTGAACAAATGCTGGTATATGAGTTCATGGCTAATGGAACACTCAGAGAAAGTTTATCAGGTAATCTAATTAATCTCACATTTCACATTAAAATCATCCCAAAAAAGCAAACATCAGCAGAAACAAACAATGCATGCTAATATATATTGTTGGATGATAATATGCGTATTGTGATATGTATTGTGACTGACAGGAAGGAGTGGAATAAATCTGGACTGGAAGAGAAGGATAAGGATCGCGTTGGGGTCCGCTAGAGGAATAGCGTATCTACACGAACTGGCGGACCCACCTATAATTCATAGGGACATCAAATCGACGAATATACTGTTGGATGAGAATCTCACGGCTAAGGTGGCTGATTTTGGATTGTCTAAGCTTGTTTCAGACAGTTCTAAAGGGCATGTTTCCACTCAAGTAAAAGGCACTCTGGTAAGCGATCACAGCCTATGCAGTAGGGGTGTAAATCGGGACGAATTTTTCGAATTCCATCAACTTTGATTAGAAAGTTTCTAATTTAGAACGATTTTTTCATTCGATTTCTAAAATTTTGATTTTCGATTTTTTTTTTCAATTTTTTTGGATCAGAATTGGAAATATTTATGAAATTTTCCATCCTCCAGTTCAAAGTTTCTAAGTTTAGAATGATAGTTATTTTTTTCGATTTCTAAAATTTCTATGTTCCGATATTTTCCGTCAAAATTAAAGTGATATATGAAATTCTGATTCTCGACCCAATCTTAATTTCTGAAAGTAATTCTATTGTTTTTGAAATTCTGTTCTCGAAAAATTACATTTATAACATTAATAAAATTGTGTATCTGAATAAAGTTTCTCAATTTTAATGATTCTGATCCGAAAATTAACAAGTTGAAAAAATAAAAAGATTCCATTCCAATTTCTAATTTTGTCAAAGAAATTCTGTTTTACATTTGATTAGTTTCTTACTTCCAAAAAACTCAAACTTTTCCCAAAATATGCTAATTCTCATCCGATTCGTTCAATATCCACATCTAGTACTCTATAGTCATTGCCTCGTTTGTAACCTTTCATATTTTATCTCGAAAATTTGAATTATTTTCAGGGCTATTTAGATCCGGAGTACTACATGACACAACAACTAACAGAAAAGAGCGACGTATACAGCTTCGGCGTAGTAATGCTCGAGCTCATCACAGCCAAACAACCCATCGAGAAGGGAAAATACATTGTTCGCGAAGTGAAAATAGCATTCGACAGAAACGAGGACAGATACTATGGATTAAGGGAAATGATGGACCCCACCATAAGAAACACACCAAGTCATGACCTCATCGGATTCTTAAGGTTTGTTGAGCTGGCAATACAATGTGTTGAAGATTCGGCTTCGGATCGTCCGATGATGAGTGAAGTTGTCAAGTCCCTCGAAGCTATATTGCAGAATGACGGCATGAATATGTCAGCCTCCACGTCAGCATCTTCGTCTGCAACTCTTGAATTCGGAGCTGGTTTGTGTAATAAAGGTGCAATTAGATCACATCCTTATAATATTAATGGTGCTTTTGATTATAGTGGTGGGTATACACTTCAAGGTAAAGTTGAACCCAAGTAATATAATTAATGGGACAATATATATATATAAAACTATATTTTACTTATATATATTAGTTCTTTAATTTTTTGAAGATTTTTTAGTGAAATATGAAGAATGTTGTTTTGCTAAGTTGTGTTGTGTGGATGCGTTATTGCAATTAGTATCCCTTGAGTTATATGAATTGTTAAAAAATCACCCCATGTAATTTTTACTTGCAAAACCCCCCCTATGATTTTTTGTTTTTTGCAATTAGTACCCATGCTTGTTTAGGGGTTGTGTGCTAACTCATAGGGAATTTTTTGGCCAATAAAATAACATGTGAGTTTTTTTAACAATTCAAGCTAATACAAATGTACTAATTGGAATAAGGGTAAATTACGCATTAATCCCCGATGTATGTTAAAATAACTTTAAAGTTTATGTTGTATAATTAAAGCCACACCCATGGAATAATTACTAGAGCAAGATTTTATGTCATGTGGGTCGATATGCAATATATTTGTTTTCCGTGGAGCCGCTAATGCTATTATATACGGAAAATTATAAATCTTATATAAAATAATAAGGGTTTTAAGAAATATTAGGAGAGCCACGTCACCCCCTAGTTCTATGTTGTTTTTGCCACTTACTGAAACTAATAGTCCGTAACAACTCTAACGGAATAATTTATCCAATGCATTATTTTTTAGGGTTGTTTGTAATTTCCGATACTACATGGACCTTAAAATTATTTTACCGTAGCTCAGGAGTGTAGGTGTAATTTGCCCTTTTTTGAAATAATATGGATGCCCCATTAATTACCCAATTGAAAAATAAACCGGGTCTAGACTCTACTGTAGAGTGTAGCCGCCCCTCCGGGTCAGCCTTTAAAATATCAACTCCAAGTGGGAGACCCTTTGAGCTTCAACAATGTTAATCTCACCCACAAGTGTACCTCCTCTTCCAACAACTAACTAACCTTGAATATATGGTTATTATACTATGAAAATATTGCCAAAAATATATTAATGTTTCACAAACATATGTGCAAAAACATATTTTGACATAAGCCGGTGGTAAAAAATAATAATAATAATAAAAATTAAAATCGACATTTTTTTTTGTATTTCTACTTTATTATTGAATGTTCGTAAAACTAGATTTAGAGCCCGTTTGTCTAAGCTTATCTAAAACATTTTATAAGTTCGTATATCTGATAAGATGTTGTAGGAATTGATAAGTTGTTAGATATTATTTTAAAAGTTATTTTTTAAGGTGTTTGGATATATAACTTATAAGCTACTTTTAATTTTTATAAGTTTGTTCAAGTGTTTTGAAATAAAATGTATGATTATCGCTATATGACAAAAAAGTACATGACATTACATTTACCTATCTTAAAATAAGTCGTATAGTACACCCTCGAGAGCAAAATATAATTGCAGTATAGTAGAGCCTCGAGAGCAAAATATAATTACACCTATGTAAATAATTGAAAGTTGTATAAAAATTTACGCTCTTGTTATATTTTTATATAGAGTAAACTGCACAAACTATCCTTGTATAATCTCGAAATAGCAAAAAACCCCCTGTGATAAATAAACTAGCAAAAACCTCCCCTGTGAAATTATTTAAATAGCAAAAACCCCCTATGGAACTATTTGAGGGTTGACTTGATATAAAAAGACACAAATACCCATGGAGTCTTGCAATTAATAAATTCTTATATTTTATAAATATTTTATTTAAAAAATAATCAATTTAGTTGTTTACTATTTTTTTTAATTTCTAAACAAACAAATTAAAAAAAATAAATATACATATAATATGTATACATATAATACATTTTGAGGGACAATTTTGTCATTTCAAGTCTAAAAAATCAGCTAGGGGGATTCTGCCTTTGACTAAATTTCACAGGGGGGTTTTTACTAGTTTATTTATCACAGGGGGTTTCCGCTATTTCGAGATAACACATGGGTAGTATTTGCAGTTTACTCTTTTTATCTAAGTTCCATTTTGTCCTCTTTAATTATTTAAAATACTTATTTTATTTTAATTATTAAAAAATTGTTTCAATATACAAATTATAAAGAATTTGACATACGTGCATCTCATGGGTGAGATACTAATTATTTCAAAATTTTAGTACCAAAATCTATAATTACTATTTTCATTTATAGGATGTTTTAAAATATGATTTTTATCTTATTTTATAATATGCAAATCATTTTAAAAGTCTTCTTAATTAACTAATATAACAATATGATACTTTTGTAAATATAATTAATTATTTATATAAAAATTATGATATTATTATTATTATTATATATTATTTCCAGATTTAGTTGTTCAATAGATTATGCCATATTGGGCGACTGTTAGCATTAGCTAGCCAGCTTAACTACAGTTTTTCTCTATCCCTGTGTTTGGAACCTAGAATCTAGAGAGAGAGAGAGAGATGGCGGCGGCGGCGGCGGCGGCGGCGGCGGTGTCACAGTGCCCAATCACCGGCGTAGAGAAGAAGAAAAACCGACTACATTTCAGCAAATTAAGCAGTAGAGTTCAATTTGGGGGCATTAATTTCAGGAACCACAAGCAATTACTGTTAGCCAATGCAGCTGTTAATGGCGGAAGCTCGGAAAATGGCGGTGCTGTTTCCGTCACTCGGAGCTCTTCTCCTTCTCCGCCGCCTCCCCCTGCTACCACTCGGTACATACATTTCGCGCGCGTCTGTGTGTGATTTTATTGTGCATGGATAAAATGATTTATTACTAAATTTTGTTTTAATCCTGAAAATTGGTTGGTGGCGTACTGTTTATTGATTTTATTTATTCAATCAGGTGTTTGAATAGTAAGATTCGCTTGTTTTGTAACCCCAAGTGGGGTTTATTTTAGTAGTATGATTGTTTTCCTTTTTTTAAATTTCTTAAAAGATTTCTCTGTTTTGTAGTGATTGGCTTGGATTATTGATTTTGGCATTTGGTGGATTAATATTTAAACAAGATCGTGCTTCTCTGATGGAAAGAATATCTGTACTTTATTATGTTGTTTTTTCTTAGAACTGTTTGTTGGTTTGAGGTTATATATTTAATTTTCCAGGAATTCAACTTTAATCTGGGGATATTGTTGTTGGTAGAATATTCACGGAATTTGAAATAAAATCTCAGGGCAAAGCGTCATACAATCTCAGTATTTGTTGGGGATGAAAGTGGTATAATAAACAGAATAGCCGGTGTGTTTGCTCGTCGAGGCTACAATATTGAGTCCCTTGCTGTTGGGCTGAATCAGGACAAGGCTTTGTTCACCATAGTTGTGTCTGGAACAGAAAAGGTTTTGCAACAAGTCGTGGAACAGCTCAACAAGCTTGTGAATGTCTTAAAGGTATGTCTCTACGTGTGAATTCATAATGCGATTCGATAATATAGTCCATCATACATTCATTATGTAGAGCTCTTTTGGTTGTTTTCAAGAAAATTCATGTTATGTTATCTTTCGGTTAACTATCGGAAATTTATGTTATGTTATGGGATTTATCTGTGTACAAAGCACAGCCGGGGAAGCAACTTGACTGTAGTTGATGATGCTTAATAATGAAAATTGTGAGGGTTTTATTTGTTTAGTCAAATTGAGGCATCTTTTCATATGTCAGGTAGAAGATTTGTCGAAAGAAGCCCAAGTAGAACGTGAACTAATGCTAATAAAGTTGAATGCAGATTCTAACACTAAAGGCGAAGTATGTGGAAGTTTTCCTTTCCTTTTTTTTTTTTATTTTTTTTTTCTTTTCCAGGTTGGCTGTTCTTTTATTTTTTCTGATATGTCTGTTGTTTTTATGCTTGGACTTGATTTTCAGATTATGTGGTTAGTAGACATCTTCAGGGCAAGCGTTGTGGACATATCAGAACACACTTTGACTATCGAGGTTAAGATTTATTTTATTCTTTTCCATGTTTCTTTACTGATTGTATTATTTCACAATTGTGGAGCTAGTTATCTTAAACGTCATCCTCTAGTGCATGTTCGTGATTGGTGCATTTATCTCGGATCCTATCATTTTGTAACCTTATGCTATAATTCAGAGATTCTTGCTTCTGGCTGATATAGGTCACTGGAGATCCTGGGAAAATGGCAGCTGTCTTAAGAAACCTCAAAAAGTTTGGTATTAAAGAACTTGCAAGAACTGGGAAGGTAACATCATTTATTTGGCTATGTGCATTAAGCCATTAACTGATAAACATACGAGTACGATTCTTACTTTTGTTTGAGCTTGACTTTAGCTATTGTATGGATGATAATTTCTGCATTGGGGGTGGTGGCATGGGCGTGGGTTGGGAGGATTATTCCATAACATAGTATTTGGAGTCCGGCAAAGTATTCCTAAAGGCCCACGCGTGCTATGATTTTAGGAGGCTCCCTTATTATTCTTTAGTCTAAAAATGTTAAATATCTTCAAAGTATTTTTCCTTGTCCCTCAAATTTGTAGTAGCTAATAGTTTTAAGTATATCTCTATATATAACTTTTAAAATTAATGACACTTATAGATTGCATTGAGGAGGGAAAAGATGGGCGAGACAGCTCCATTTTGGAGGTTTTCTGCAGCTTCTTATCCAGATCTTGAAAGAACTGTACCCATTGAGGCTATTTCGGACGTTGCTGCTAAGCAAGTAAATGTTAAACACACTAATGGCAGCCTTATTCCTTCCTCGGGGGTACGTACTCAGAGTTAGTGTCTTACACTATTTATGTAATTGTGCATTTTTCTTATTCATTGCCTCTAAATGATCAGGGCCTCTGAGTTAATTTCAACTTTTGAGCATGAATCTGGTTCACATTAATAACTGTTCCGATTTTCAAAACATGGAACTGTTCACCTCAATATATTTTTTCCTTTGTTTTTGACCATATAAATTGTAAATCAAATTTAGCTCGGGTTGGTAAATGTTTACAATTTTATGCTTTGCCTGGCCATACAGCTTTTTCATTTTGGCGATTGTCAGTTAAACTCTATTACACCTTGAACACACTGTCGAGTTAAGAGAAAAGTATTATTTTCCACAAAAAATGTCATTCGGTTTGGCTCTGTTGTGCAATCATAAACTGTTTTGTTTGTGTGAAATCTGTAGTTTGGTATTTGTTATCCTCGTAACAAAAGCTACTTCATAGTTAATGAGTGTACTATAGGCAATGACAATTTTCACATCTATGGTTGCATTTTTCATTTAAATTGAGTTTCATGTGAACTAAGAATATGTTCGTGATTGAAGGGCCATACAGCTTTTTCATTTTGGCGATTGTCAGTTAAACTCTATTACACCTTGAACACACTGTCGAGTTAAGAGAAAAGTATTATTTTCCACAAAAAATGTCATTCGGTTTGGCTCTGTTGTGCAATCATAAACTGTTTTGTTTGTGTGAAATCTGTAGTTTGGTATTTGTTATCCTCGTAACAAAAGCTACTTCATAGTTAATGAGTGTACTATAGGCAATGACAATTTTCACATCTATGGTTGCATTTTTCATTTAAATTGAGTTTCATGTGAACTAAGAATATGTTCGTGATTGAAGGGCCATACAGCTTTTTCATTTTGGCGATTGTCAGTTAAACTCTATTACACCTTGAACACACTGTCGAGTTAAGAGAAAAGTATTATTTTCCACAAAAAATGTCATTCGGTTTGGCTCTGTTGTGCAATCATAAACTGTTTTGTTTGTGTGAAATCTGTAGTTTGGTATTTGTTATCCTCGTAACAAAAGCTACTTCATAGTTAATGAGTGTACTATAGGCAATGACAATTTTCACATCTATGGTTGCATTTTTCATTTAAATTGAGTTTCATGTGAACTAAGAATATGTTCGTGATTGAAGGGTGATGTTTATCCTGTTGAACCTGACGGTGGCTTCTATAATCGAATTCTTGATGCTAACTGGGGAGTTCTCTACGATGAAGATGTAAGAATTTTTTTCCCCACTACGAAAATTTCATGAGAGTCCCTATTTATTTATTCCCAGCTTATCCCCTCATGAAATTCATTCTATTTTAACACTGATGTCTCTGTTACAAGTTCTGATTTTATATATTCATCTATTCTTATGCTGAAACTTTTAACGTTCATGACTGATATTATTGACTTATGTAGATCATATTTATAAAAAAAAACGTTAAACTCTTGTTCTAATGCAACAGTCAAGTGGCCTTCAATCACACACTTTATCCATGGTCGTCAACAACTCCCCCGGAGTTTTGAACTTGATAACTGGTGTCATATCTCGAAGAGGATATAATATTCAGGTCAACTTGGTTCAATTTAATGCTCTGCTTTCGTTTACTGTAATATATATTAGAATCTTACACGATTTGCTTCATTTCCATGAAGACTCTGATTGTTGCCTAAATTAATTTGTGTGAAATTATGTTCAGAGTCTTGCTGTAGGCCCCGCAGAAAGCGAAGGGATTTCACGCATAACAACTGTTGTTCCTGGAACAGATGAAAGTATTGGAAAATTGGTTCAGCAATTCTATAAGTTGGTGGATATTCATGAGGTGAAGGATTTTCGTTTTCTCAGTTCTGAATTATTTAATAAGCTTTTCTGAATAAATTTTACTTCTCCCATTACGTAATTGGTGCCTTGAGATATATTACACTCTTCACAAACTTATCGTTTGTAGACTTATTGTTTTCATATTTGCCTCAACTAAATTTTTCTAACTGCTATAGTACTAGCTGATTTATTTATTTATTTTATTTTATTTCTGAAAGGTGTTTATATTTCCCATTTTTACCGAGATACAAAAATAACTAACAAAAGAAATACTTTGTTGAACTGTTTCAGGTTCAAGATATGACACACTTGCCATTTGCCGAGCGTGAACTAATGCTGATTAAAATTGCTGCAAATGCTTCTGCAAGAAGGGATGTTCTTGACATAGCCAACATTTTCCGGGCTAAACCCGTTGATGTCTCTGATCATACAGTGACATTAGAGGTAATAGCTTTCTTTCGTCTCTCTAATTCAACCACTAGTTTATTAAGTTCTGGTGAAATATTTTTGGCGATGCATAGATAGTAGTGCATGAAACTTTTGCAAGTGTACTTGCTTTTGCTAGAGGTGGGAATATGTATTTTGTTTTCGTGTGAAGCTAAGCATGCATGATTAGGTTTGTAGAAAAGAAGAGACTAAAAAGACTATATATTGACTCGTATTCTTGTTTTCATGTGGTGCGATTTGTGGATTTTTATGAATACAAAATTATTAAGTACCGGATTTTTTGCCTTTGTCAATGTCGTTCAGTGATGCGTAATATTTCAATTTATTTCGTTCAGGTAACGGGAGATTTCAATAAAATGCTTGCACTCCAGAATTTGTTGGAGCCTTACGGTATTTGTGAGGTGTGTTTTCCGAAATAACATCCCAATCGACCTTTTCCTTGCATGACTTCGATTTCTTAAGTTTTTTTTTGATTGTGCCAATTAAATTGAAATATTGTGTTTGAGAAATCTCGACTTGCGAAAATCGCTGTGTCACATTCTATAGATTATTATAAAATTGAAATATTTCTTTTATATCAAGGTGGCTAGGACCGGAAGGGTGGCGTTGGCTCGGGAATCTGGCGTAGATTCCAGATACCTCAGAGGATATTCTATTCCCTTGTAATAACAAGTAATGTATCCCTAATTTTATCTTTGCTTCTTTGTTCTCTCTCTCTCAACTTCCGACAAGCAAGAAGCCAAGAACTGCTGTTGTTTGTACAACAATAATAATAGATTTACGCGAGCACGGTCGTCTCTCATGGTTGTGATTCGTCAGAATAAAGAGATAGTTCCGAAAATGTTATTCTTGTTCTATTATTGATTAGGATATATTACGGCCAACCCCCTGAGGTAAAGTCAAATTACGAAACCCTCCTCTTGTTTGGGTAATTACAACCACCCCTCAACTATGAATCTTCTTACATGTCAAATTCAACAAAATCTTCTTGTTCAGTGGAATGTTCTCTAGTTTGTACTCGTTTTGTGCAAAAATGGAGTTTCTAATGCACCACAATCTGATATTTACAAGCCAATAGACACATTTTATAATCATCTTGGTTCAAAATGTGGAGTTTGAATGGGGGTAAAATAGGTACAAACTGGAGAATATTTCACATAATCTAGAAGATTCCACTAAATTCGACACCGCAAAGGTGGACGGACATGTAAGAAAAGTCATAGTTGAAGGGGCTTGTTGTAATTACCCAAACATGAGTGATTCTTTTCGTAATTTAACCTTATTTCTTAATTTACCCTTACTGATTATCAATAGTAATATTTTTAAAATTAAATCTAATGGATATAAATTTACACTTATGTATGATGAATTGATGATTACTTTGCATGCTCATCAGAAATATTACTTGTATTTTACATAGAAGTTAGATCAATCTAAATTTTGACAGTAATACAAATAAAAACATATTTTTATTGAATTTGATAAACTATAAGTAGTACAAATAAAAATAAATGCATATTTTATTGAATATAATAATATGATAAATAGACAAATAAACCAGTTTTCAATAGTACAAAAGTTGAGAAAATCTCTCATTCATGAGCTACACAGATAACCTGCTTGCCAATATTTTTGCCAGAAAACAAACCAGCAAATGCAGAAGGCCCACTTTCCAATCCTTCATTAATGTCTTCTAAATATGTTATCTTTCCTTCCTTGTAAAGACCCCCGACTTTTTCGAGAAAACTCGGAAACAAATGCAAATAGTCGTGCTGCAGAAAACCCTGCATTCTTACGCGCTTTGAGATCAGATTGAATAAGTTTTTGATCCCTTTTTCATCGGACATTCCTTGCTGAGAAACCATTCCGCAAACTGCGATTCTACCGTGGATTCTCATGTTGACCAAAACTGCCTCCAGCATTGACCCCCCCACGTTTTCAAAGTATATGTCGATGCCTTGTGGAAAGTACCTAATTTTCGTATTTCAAATGAACTCATTAATTCAATGTGATGTGAGAAAGAACAAATAGTTTTTTTTTCTTTATGATTCCGATTTCCAAAATTTCGAATTTCTAATCTGATTCATCCGATTTCAGTTCTAATAAAATAATCGTAAGGTCGAAAAAAGGATGTCATGTTTATGTTTTTCTCGAGATTTATAACTGACCTTTTAAGAGCTGCATCAAGATCCGGTTCTTCTTTATAGTTGAAAGCTTCGTCGAATCCAAGCTTATGCTTCAGGAGATCAACCTCGACAAATCACAAGAATCGATAGTTTTTTAAATTCAAATGTATCACTAAATTCTGTATGCAACAAAAAATATACATAGCATTTTACACTCACTTTCTGGCTAGACCCTGCACTTCCAACAACGTAGCATCCGTGTAATTTTGCCAGTTGACCGACAAGTTGACCAACAGCTCCAGAGGCAGCAGAAACGAAGACATACTCATTTTTCTTTGGGGCACAAACCTCGTAAAATCCTACGTAAGCTGTAAAACCTGGCATGCCTGTAATGAAGTTCTTGATCAAATGATTTCCCCAAGTAGTAGTATAAAAAAAAGCGTCCGCGCGCGGGCGCGTGCACACACACACAGCGTACGTGTATAATGAAAGCAAAAGCTATTGTAGTTCAAGAGGACCGTCTAATTCTTAGGAAATGACCATCTGTGAAAATCGGACGGATTGGATTAGAATTAACACTTTCGAAAAATAATTGAAAGAAATTGGAAATCGGAATTTCTTAAATGAAAATGCAAGAACTTGTTCCAAAATCGGAAATTTTCGAATTGGGAATTTCCAATCTTTTTTATCACCTATAATATATCACAAGTCCGGAAAAAAAAAAAAGGAATCTTTAATCTTTTGGAAATTAAAAAATCAGTTCGGAAATCGGCATCTCATATGTATCCCGATTCCTTTGAAAAAACGGAAATCGTAACTTTAGGAATTCGGCATAGAAAAATATTGTTCCGGGATCGGAAATAAATATTCAGATCGAAAGCGGTGGAATTCGGAAATTCCATACGAATACGAATTTCCACCCCTATCTACGACCCTCTAAATGTGCAACGGATCAAGACTAAAATCAAGCAAGTATTCAAGATAAGAATATATTTCTTTCTAAATTGAAATTTTTCGGAAGTTTCAGCGTAGAGCTTGCGCGTACCGAGGAGGCCTATAAAATATGAGAGAGGCATATTATCCGGCTCAACTTTCCTCAACTGCTCGGGTTTGTGGATTAAGGTGTATTCTTCCCAACCCGTAAAACCCGAAACTATATCTCCTGGTTTGAGGTTCGGGTTATCTGAGTTGATTACTTTCGACACTCCAAATCCTTCGATAACCTATTTTCCCCCAAAAAATCAAATCAATGGTTAGGATACGAATGTATATAAATCTACTTATAGTCTTGGTTCTATTACGATACGAAGGTCTACTCGAGTCGAACTCCATTAAAAAAAAGTGATAAAATGTATATTAAAACCACGGTATCGGAAGCTCGATTGCTAAACAAACCATGCTCATACACACATTTCTTCCTGATAAAAAAAATATAAAAATAATCAAGATACTCGAGCTCGATTCTTAATCAAACAAAACTCAAACACAATTTTCTAAACTTAGTAAATATTTCGAACGCGTTTGAACAATCATACATTCAGCTCGACTCTGACTGGTCAAACTCAAAAAGATCCTAAAAGAAGTGCAGACACTAAACAATAGTCACCAAAACTAGCCTATTCTGAAACCATTAACTAATGTTCAAGATTACAAACAAAGAAGTAAAATGTGTGTGTGTGTGTGTGTGTGTGTGTGTGTGAGAGAGAGAGAGAGAGAGAGAGAGAGAGAGAGAGAGAGAGAGAGAGAGAGAGAGAGAGAGAGAGATATTCAGAATCTTACAGAACCAGGGAGGAAGGGGGGAATATAGGAGCCATGAAAATCCCTCATACGACCACGCATGTAAGGATCACAAGAGAGATAAAGATTCTTGACCAAGAAAGAACCAGAACCTTTTGGAGCCTCCATTTTCATCTTCTTCCCAACCCTCAACTCCATATCTGTTTCTTTTGGAGTTCCTTGTATGTACCCTTTGAATATTATCTGCTTATTCTCCACTGTTTCTCCCACCATTTTCCCTTCTTTCTTTTCTACCTCCCACAATTAAAAAAATTAAAAAAAAATTGAAAATCAAGCAAGAAACTTTGACAACATTGTTGAAGATTTTTGTATTTTGTGGGAGGGCAACACTTGTTTTCGTTCGAATCAATTGGATTTATAATTTGGTACTGTGAGTTAGGTGCACATAAGAATTATGTAAATTTGTAATTTTTGTTCCTATATTTTGGTCTCTTTAGGGATTTAGTCCTATAAGTTATCATATTTCAATTTTACATGCAATAATTATGCAAAAGTAGTATTTTTAATCCTGTTTCACTCGAACTTTGAATTTTAGCCACCGTTTAATAATGTACCTAACAAACTCGTACATTTATATGGACACTTAAAAACTACAAATACTCCTCTAATTTGAGTTATAGAAGAGTCGTGTCACATAATTAAAGTTCTACAAATGATAACTCAGATGTCAAATTTATAAATTTCCAAGCGTCCATATAAGTAAGTTGCGTCAGGTTTATTTGTCGCGTCATCAAATTAAAAATCATGCAACATATGACTAAAGATACTATATTTACAAAGTTATTTCATGTAAAATTGAAACATGATAAGTTAGAGGACTAAATTCTTAAATAAACCAACACAGAGGACCAAAACTACAATTTTCCCTGCAAAAGAATTCAGATGACTCCAATTAATTGCCATTATTTTTACTTGTGTCGGTACAACTTACTACGTGGCGAAAAGTTTGTTGGGAGAAGGAAACTACTACAAAGGCTAAAAGTTAGTTGGCACAATTTTTTTAATATTTTTTTTCTAGTAAGGGCCGGCGCGTAGTGGTTTGAGCAAGTCAGCATGTTTCAATTGATTCAAGTTCGAATCTCTTTGCCAACGGTCGCTAGGTCGAGCTTATCATACATAGTTAGTTATAGTGTGGTGTACGTCATTTGTATGGTTTGCAAACATTTATACGAGAGTGTAAGTTTACTCAATGTACACATATAGTTGGTTGTTGGTTCCTTTGTTATCAAATAGATAGTACAATTTTTACCCTTTTCGGAATGATATTTTGTATGCTGAATTCGAAAATTCTCGTTTTTTATTTTCCTGGAAAAAAAAAATTCGATCGAAAATGAAGTATACTTTAGATTATGATTTTCGATCCTATTTTAATTTTGAAAAAAAAAACCAAAAAAGTAGTATTTCCCGAGAAACATTGCAGATTTCAATCCGAAAATTTCTAATTTTGAAACATTTCTTTTCATTCCAATTTCTAAAATTTCCGACAACGGAATTGGAACAACAGACATTTTAAGAGTTTTTGTTAGATTTCGTCGTTAGTTTTAGGAGGTAAATTTAGTTTTGCAAATAAGAGGGGAATTTTGTAATATTGACATACCTTAATGATTTATTTGTAACTCATATGTTTTCTTTAGGGGCAATTTGAACATTTTATACTGATTACTTATTAGTATCTGTTAAGAGTTTTTTTTTTTTCCTTTCTTTCTGATTGTTGAAAAAACTGCTGTTTATATGCAAAAATAAAATATTTACAACAAGTGCAAATTACGGCCACCCCTCATGTATGGTCAAATTACGAAAAAACTCCTCTTGTTTGGGTAATTACAACCACCCCCTCTTTTTTAATATTTTTACATAAAATTTATGTAATTCGTTAATTTACCGAACCAAATCGTATATTCAGTTCGGTAAACGGTATGAAATGTTGGCGTACCAAAATTTTGGTTCGTTTTTACCGATTTAACGTCCCTAAATTTACCTCTTGAGGAGTATCTTCATAATCTGTAATTACCCAAACGGGAGGGGGGTTTCGTAATTTGACAATAACTCAGGTTGCCGTAATTTGCCCTTACAACAAAGATAAAAAAAATGATAAACAAAATCTCAACTATTGAATTATTTCAATTAATCCCTATCCACATTCACTCACATCACTCAATTGTACACACACACACACACACACACACACTCAATACGAATAAAAGAAAAAAAAATCAAATGACAACACAAAGGCAGAGAAAAACTAAAACACTTTCTCTACCCAGGCTGTTTGTTACTTATTCATAAAAGATACTCTTACAACAAATTTCACTTACCTCTGTCAGCAAAAACCACTCTGTATTCCTCCTAACTCAAACCTCAAAAACCAACTTCCCGAACGTTGCTACTGAAGAAGATCGTATATACATCCTATATACACATTTGCTTCCATACGATTGGACCAAACGAAAAACCGAGTAAAATAGTGAAAAATACCATCTTCAACCAATCATAGCCTTAAGTATATCTTCAACCAATAGAACGGTACAGTAACAAAGATTCGAACACTCTGTCGATCAAGGACTATCTAGATTTATCAAGTGGTCAACAAAATCACAAGAACCACTTAGTTGATGAAAATCGGATCGGTGAAGCATATTTGATTGGACTGGGGTGGGGGTACTATCGTCTTTGCGGATCATAGGTGTGAGTTTACCGGTAATGCTGTAGCGCACGCGTATTCGATGGAATTTGGGATCTACTGTGCATCTCCCCTGCACTTTCACTAATAGAACTACTTCCTTGTCCCTCGAATCTTCGCACCAAAAGTTTTGTGGGACCCCGTCGACGAATTCTTCTAACGTTTGGTATTCGTCAGCACGGATCGATATTTCGGCAATTTGATCTGCTTCGATAATTCCAGCTGCAGGGCTGACCTGTTTACATATGAAACTCATGATAAATAATATGAAGAAAAAAAAAAGTATTTAATTTTAAGGGTAAATTACAACCACCCCTGAGGTATGGTCAAATTACGAAAAACCCCTCTTGTTTGGATAATTACATCTACCCCTCAACTATGAATCTTCTTACATCTCCACCCTTATGGTGTCAAATTCAACATAATCATCTAGATTCCGTGGAATGTTCTCTAGTTTGAACTTGTTTTGTGCAAAAATACAGTTTTTAATGCACCACAATCTGATATATACTAGCCAAAAAAACACATCTTATGATCATCTAGCATCAAAATGTGGAACTCAAATGGGAAAAACGGGTCCAAAATAGAGAATATTCCATATAATCTAGAAGATTCCATTAAATTTGAAACCGCAAGGGTGTACGTGTAAGAAGATTTATAGTTGAGGGAATGGTTTTAATTACTCAAACAGGAGGGGGGTTTTCGTAATTTAACCATACCTCAGGGGGTGGCCGTAATTTGCCCTTTTATTTTAATCATTACGGGCAAATTGCAACATATAAAAGATTACACAATGTAAGACCGCGTAAATTAGAAAATTACCTCGAGCCACATTGGGAAGCCAAAAGAACCTCTTGGGCGATGATCGGTTGCTTGTCCATCCTCGATAGTAGACAGACCTTCACAAACTATTTCATATAGAGCTCTGTCTTTCTTGGATTTATTACTGATTCGCAAAATGGACGTGTCCTGGTTCTGAAGGATTATGTTATTAGTACTGACAAATGCTTCTGGGACTTTGGTTAGTTCTTTAAGCAAACGTTTGATTTTGTCGTTTGATTTAATGATTTCTCCAAACTCTTGTCTTCTTACTGTCTCGTCGACTCGAGCCACCTCCACATTTAATATGCAACGGACGGGCTTGTGGTCGCTATCGGTAACATCCATGCAGGCTTCGTACCTGTCGAAAGATGTTAGCCTTAAAACGAGTAGGAAAATAAAGAGACGATTTGTAATAATTTATGCAACTGAAAAATAGGATGATAATATGATTTTTTTTTCACGAGCAACTTACTGCAATACTGAGGCGGCCACAGGGCAGTCTAAGCTGCATGTAGATGCTGAAGTCGAACGGCTATCACGATATAAAATTCTATCGCACCAAGCAGGAACCCGTTTCTTCTCTCCAGAATCGTACCCTTAGCAAGAATTATCGAATCAAAGTCAGACTTCTAAAGAAACGAAGAAAGATAAACAGAATTTTGCCCTAATATAGATATGTATGCAAATTATTATTGTCGAATCGAGAAATTTTTGGATCACCTGCCAAACCAGGTTGATTCCTTTCAAATTTGTATGTTGGAGGAAACTTGATAACAGCTTCCCGCATTCCTTGGAAGACGTGTCCAGCTTCCATTTCTGCTCGCAACTGATCCTTTTCTCTAAGCCAGTCGAAGCATCTTTGCGAAACGAAATCCCTCGCTTCGTCGTAAGATATGCCATCGAGTCTATAATTGAAGTCCCCGAGAAACACAACCATGTCTGCCTCAGAAATCTCTGGCGTTCCTTCCACGGTGTTGATCCCCATAGTCTGTACAATCAAATACGGGTTATATTTGATTATGTAATAAGCAAAGAAAACCTCAAACAAGAACGTTAAGAAGGAAACATACATTTGTACGAAGCATTTGAACTGCAGATGAAACACCAGCTGCAATAGAAAGGACCAATGGCAGGCGCGAACAGTAAACAAGTGATAAAAAAACAAAATTGAGCAAGCAAGGAAACAATAAGAGTAAATGCAGAGCACCGTACCAGCCACAACGTTCAAATTATTAGACGGCCGACTAAAAATCATTGTTCGATATACATGATCGAAATCAGCATTTCGGCGATTAACAGCCTCTAAGTGCGCGGCAAAATGACAGTTCACGAAGCACATCACTCTACCATACACTCTCATCCTCAGCCCAACAGCTCCCTGCCAAGAGAACCTTAAGTTTTCATAACAAAGATGAAGAAGCAGCAAATCATTTGAAAATCGACTCTCGAGATAAAAGGAATAATACTTTATTTCCGATAGCTCGTCCGAAACCACAAGGAACTGCTGCAACATCGACATCCCCAACATGGGCCTGGATGTTGTTTCGAACCCTGAAACATTAGATCAAACACCTATGAGTCGAACTGACAAACAAGATATGGAAAATGGATTTAACTTTGAATGGCACAATTAATGCAACAGTACTAACCACACAGAGATAAGAAGCCCTGCCAACTGCCGGGAGCCAACACTTGAAAAGGTAGAACCCTCGTCCAATGTTTTTGCAATCATATCTAGCCACCATTGTCCTGCAGAACTACCCTCAAGACCCATCTGCAAGTGTCGTATGAGTAGACATTAACATGTTTGAAAACAAAAGTGAACCGAATGATCCCCAAGAAAAGGGATAAGGAAGAAGAAGGCAGTACTTGAAGCTAACAGCACCTACAAACCATATTTTACCACTCTTGATGGAACATTTGATCATATGAAAAACTTCAGATTTTGGAACAATATTTTCATTCCGAATCCCGGAAATTCCAATTTCCATTTTTTTTTTCATTTTTTTGAATCAGAATTGGAATATATATACGAGATTCCGATTTCCAATCAAATTAAATTTTAAAAAATAATTCCAAAAATTACATTTTCCCCCAAAAATTACGCTTACAATATTAATATTATTAGTTATTTTATATTATAGATGAACAAAAAATGGATTTTCGATTTTTGTTTATCTCGATCTGAAAAATTATAATTATGCAATACATTTTTTAGATCCAATTCCCAAAATTCCAATTTTTATTTTTTCGGAATGGAATAAGAATTAGTTTTTCATTTCCAAAAAAAAAATGGATTTTTCCGAAAGTGCTAATACTGATCTGATCCGTCCGGTTTCCGAAAACGATTCTTAGTTTGTGAGCTAAAGTCGAAAAGCGAAATTATATGGGATCAAAATAATTTTGCACTTATATGCACAGCCACTCAAGACTTGTACAGATTGTAAAGATTTCTTTTACCAAAAAAAACAAATGAAGTAAAACATAAAAAAATGAAATAGAGGTACCATACAGTTTCTTTAGCAGCAGACACGGCGAGAAAACCAGCACCCATTTCCACCTCCTGCAACCCAACGACTATAATATCAACGTCTGCAGCAGCCGAGCCAAGCCACGATATAAAGGAATCCGGAGCTGCTCTTTCTTGTCCAACATTCCATGTTCCAGCCAAGATTTTCAGATTCTCGAGCCTCGTGTATAAAAACTCCTTTCCAGCCAACTCTGCACGAAACATGTTATCAAGTGGTCCAGGAGAGGTGATGCTCCACCCTCGTATACCACCATGATTAGCCAAGGTAAAAACATAACCAGCCCCAACAGCTAAATCAATCACAGGGCTATTATGAGCTACCCATTGTCCAAGCAGATCACCGTTGAGATCCAAAACTTGCACAGTGCCACTCGTGTAACCTACCCATATTCGAGCCCCAACTGTGCAGAGGCTTTGAACTGCAAAAGAATGGTGTTGGATATCTTGCAAGCGGGTCCCGTTTCCATCCCACTGCAGAAGTGAACCATTTGAGCATCCGATCCAAATCATTCCGTCGGACGTTGCCACCAGTGCTTCAACTCGCCGGCTGTCATCTCCAAAAGCTCCTTTTACTGCAGCTCGACGAACAGCATCTGCTGCTCCTAATATAACGTTACGGGAACGTTGAAAGAAATTAAAAGAATTTTGTGTCTTTTCCTTTGAATTACTAGATACGTATTTCATCCTCATCTCATCCTCTGCCAAAGCATCGAGTGACAAATTCTCAATCTGGCCGTCAATGTTAAATACCTTCAATAACTCTCGGGTTCGAGCATCCCTGTTAAAGAAGAATGGAATACATAACTACTAAAAACATGCAAAAGTACTGTGAACTGATGCTTTAAGCACTCTTAACTGTGAACTACACCAGTTATCCACTCTACAAACTTCATTTTCTTCACCAATTATCCATTTTTGTGAATATAGAAGAATCTCAAGTTTGAACTACTTGTTCGACTGAGAATGCTCAAGAACATGGTTATCGTGATTTTAAGTTGTACAAAGCACCTACTCTGGAAAGAATTATTGAATCACATAATGCAAGCAAATGTCCAATTTTCCTTTTTTTTTACTACAATGTCTTATCAGCCACTAAGAAGTGTCCGAGAAGATCCAACAGATTCTCTATTGATGCATTGAAGCATATCCTAGAAGTACTGATTTTCCTTAACAATACTAGACAATAGTAATCCACACAACCACAATTGCCAGATGTGGTAATTAGCATAAAACCCCATTTAAGATTAATTTTCTATCAGCTAATAATTATAGAATAATGACTTTAATAATGACATACCACAAAGCGAATGACTGATAACCGGCAGTCCACATCTTGGCTACAGAATGATCCGATAACATATACTTGACATCAGAAGTAAATATGTTACTGTAGATGCTATTCTGGGTCCTGAGGTCAATGTATGACCTTTCTACCGATAAAGACGCCATGTGCCTTTCCCCAGTTGTCAGTGCAAGTGATTTCTCAATAGCTTCCCAAGGCCAAATCTTAATCGCACCACCCTCAGACCCGCACCATAAATCCCCTGGACAAAAGAGAAAAAAAAAATGCATGATCTATTAATATTACTTTAACTTAAGATAGTTAAAAATCATTTATCATAATTTCAATTCCCCAAAAAAAATTATTGGAGCAATCATCGACAAAACAAAAGTGGGAAAACGGAACTTTCGTGATGTAATACCTCCTAGAACAAAGCCAAAAAAATCTATGGTTCAGCAATAAATTACTTGAAACAAAATGTACTGACGAAGTGTAGCAAGGAGGCATGAATAAAGGGAGAGAAAATCAACTGAATATTGTGCACACAAGAAACAAAGGCCCTAGAATCTTGAATTATCTGTTTCTCTCTCTTTGAGATAAAGTTCCTTAACAGTTCCAGATGAATAGAAGATACTTAATGTTCTTTAATTTCAATACAAAGCTTGACAATATTTCCTCCACCGCTCGATTTTATCCAGCAGCGGCAGGCTCGCAAAACATCAAATTGTGCCATTTGTGGAACTCGAATCAGTGGAGAAAGATGCAAAATTCCAAACTAACCAGTTCAGCAGAGTTCACTTTTTACTCATTCTAAAATCATTTCTCAGCACGGATGCAATCATTTCAAAGTTCCATAACATACACGAAGCTGAATTGAAAGAAATTAAAAAAAAAAAGAGTTAAAACAAATAGCAAGATTACCATAAGAGCTTACAACCATTGAGAGCACAGGCCCTCGGTGCGCCTGCCAAGACAACAACTCCTGAAACTCATTACCCGAATCCCCATTCCCCCGACCGTTCGAAAAATCCAACATCTTCCAACACATAATCCTCCCATCCTTATGCCCACTCCACACCAATCTATTTCCTCCATCACCCACCACACACAGGGCGGCAGCCGCCACCTGTGCCGACTCCCGGAATCTAACCGTTCCGTCCTCTTCCCCCTCCACAATCCCACCATAAATATCATTCTTCAAATCCCATACCCGGAGACCACATTCCGACCCGGCCCACAATTGTGACCCATCACCATCGCTTACGCAAACAACATTCCTAAGGAATCGCCCCACTTGAGTTTCTCTCAAAGGATGTGGCCTTATCTCGAGACCAACCGGCCGGTTCGGGTGGACCGGGCCCCGAATTGGGGGTTTGAATACCCCGATCCCGCCGCCAGAACCAGTGAATTCCGGCAACGGCTGGCTGTTGGAGGAAGAAGTGGACAGCTTCCGGTCGAGGAACTGGAGCATGTAGTCCAGCCGCCGCTGGTGATTGGAAGAGCTGGCGGCGTCTTCCTCATCGTCCTCCTCCGACGACGACGAGTTGTAAAACCGGTCGAAGATCCGCGGCGCCTTCTGGTGATTCGACGAGGCGTCGTCGAAGCTGAAATTAGCGCCGCCGTCGGCCGATTCCTCGTCGGAATCGGAGCGGAAAGCGAACTTCTCCGAGTAACAGTGGTAATTCGACCCGGGGAGCAAAGCGTCGTCGTTTTGGCCGTCCATTGGCTGCGGGAATATAGCGATTCGCGGATGATTTTTTTCCGGACAAATCGGAGCGATTGCAGCGGAAGAATCGGAAGAGAATTTCTAATTTTGTCAAGGGCTTTTCAGTAATTTTATGCTTTCTGTAATGGCGGAAGAAGACGACGTCGTTTTCAGGTTAAGAGACCCGCCAAACTGAAAGAGCAACAAACTACCACGCGCCGGCCAGGTGTGTATGTTTAATGTCAACTATTCACCAAACTATTAATTAAATTATTTTTAAGATATGGTGGGTTTTGATTGGATTAAATATTGAATTGATTAAATAATTTCATATTTACTAATTAATTATTTAATTTAGTAAAATATTTAATTTTGTATATTAGAACGTAATAAAATCAATGTAGCACGGACACGAGAACGAGGACATGGGAAAAACTCGTTTTTTCAACAAGTTGGATACATGAATGTGGGGAAACGTGATAACAATAAAAATATGTGGATACATCTCTGATTACTATACAAAATTATAACGTTTAACTTATATATAATTTACAAGTTCCAAAATTCAGAATTATCATTCCACAAATTACAATCAGGGCATACAAATGTATTTCAGCATCAATTAGCATCTACAAGCAATATGAAAAGGAGACATAAGATTCAAGATTTCTTAAGCGTAAGCAATTCTGAGTCTTAATTTAAAACGGGTTTTGGAATTTCTTTTCTCGGTGGAAACGGACACTCATTACTACAAGAAACGTCCCCAAAACTTTTAAATATCTACGGAAACAACCTCAAAACATTTTAGACATGTGTGTTATGGCGTTTCGATTACCAAAACATCTGCGAAACGTAAAAACGCATGTGTATAAAAGTTTCAGTGCATCATACATAAATTAGAATATTAAATATGCAAAACCAATTGAATTGTGACGTAGGCCCTCACATATTTTGATTTATATGGCAAGAGAGAAGTATATAATAATAGTTGAAATTAGGGGATTCATTACTTTTCAAACATGATTTTGGTTAGTGTCCACTTCCTAATGTTGATAAGAAGCACTAATTAGGTAAATGATAGCAAAACTTATTGCCCCATAACATTACATGTAATATTACTCATAATTTTGAAGCAATATTTCACTGTTAATTTGACCTTTTTATGGGAAGCAAACATGTCATCTTCTCCATTGTTTGATATGATATATTGATTTAAAAGTGTGCGCGAGTCATAAATTTGCGAGAATATAACTAATGCGTTCAAAACGGGTTTATAATGTGCAAGTTTACAATGTGCTGGTTTATAAGTAGGTTCATGATTGAGCTCTGAGTAAAAATAAATCATCGGATCATTTACATCTCTTGCATGGTTCGCGAGCTTCTCCATGAGAACGAGTGGAGGTTTATTGAACAGTGTATATGGTTGGTTAGGGAGCCGATTTTTTTGTGAAATTATACAACGGTGGGATGATTAAAATGTCTTTTGAGAATAATTCATAAAAATATGCAGAAAAATAAGTAATATTTGTAAATTTTATTTAAAATAGTATAAGTTTTAGCCATAATATCTTATGTTGTAATCATAATATGAAAAGGTTAACAAATTTACATGACAATATGGAGAAAATTAAGAAAGTTGAAGGGTCAAAAATCATATTTACAAGAGATTGGGGGTCATAACCTATATTTTAAAAATATTGAACATTAGATATGACACTGCTGCAAAAGGGGTTTAATTAAATTAAGGGCAAATTACCAAAACCCCCCTGAGGTAAGGCTGAATAACGAAAATCCCCCCCTTGTTTGCGTAATTACGAAAATCCCCCTTGACTAACGGTTGACCAATTTTTTTTAACAGAAAACGTGAAAAGTCTATTATACCCTTCTGTTAAATATGTAAAAAATAAAAGAAAAAAAACAAATTACGAAAACCCCCCTGAGGTAAGGCGTAATTACGAAAATCCCCCTCAATGGAATATTATGATTTATTTGTATTTAATATATACTTTTTACATTTCGTTTGTTTAAAATTGAAATATAATTAAACAAATATTAAAAATTATTAAAAATATTTTTACCGTAAAATAAGAAATACGAGAATATTTCAAAAATATGTAAACTCGTTTTGATTGAATAAAAAAATATAAAATATATAAAAAAAAAATACAAAACAAGTAAAAAAAATTATGTTACAAGATATGTTTAATTATTTTATATATTCTTTTTGTATATTTTTAATAATTATAAAATGAAGAAATACGTTATAGTTTTAAAATTAAAATAACTACGTTTTTTAAGTATTATAAGCCCCCCTACGGTGTTACTTTTGACGAAAAAATATAATAAAACATTGACAATTACCATAATATTAAAAAAACTATTAAAAATATTTGTAGCATAAAATAAGAAATACGAGAGTATTTCAAAAATACGTAACCTCGATTTTATTGAATAAAAAAATATATAAAAAAATTAAAAAAGAAATAAAAACTTTTAATGTTATCTTTAATTATTTTATATACATTTTATCTTTTTAATAATTATAAAATGAAGAAATACATTATAGTTTTAAAATTAAAATAACTACATTTTTTAAATACATTACAATTTACCCCCTAAGTAATTAATATGCTTACAATTACCCCTCAAGGGCAAGAATGTCATTTTCGGAGGAATATTCCATGGAATCAAAAAGATTCCGTCAGAAGTAACACCGTAGGGGGAATTTGTAAGATGACAACATACCTCAGGGGGATTTTCGTAATTACGCAAACAAGGGGGGGATTTTCGTTATTCAGCCTTACCTCATGGGGGTTTTGGTAATTTGCCCTTAAATTAAATTGCTAGGTAGGAGTTTGGTCATCAAACTGGAGGGATTCTAGATAGAGTAAACTGCAAAAACTACCCCTGTATAATCTTGAAATAGCAAAAACCCCCCTGTGATAAATAAACTAGCAAAAACCTCCCCTGTGAAATTATTTAAATAGCAAAAACCCCCCTATGGAACTATTTGAGGGTTGACTTGATATAAAAAGACACAAATACCCCTGGAGTCTTGCAATTAATAAATTCTTATATTTTATAAATATTTTAATTATTTTATTTAAAAAATAATCAATTTAGTTGTTTACTATTTTTTTTAATTTCTAAACAAATAAATTAAAAGGAATAAATATACATATAATATGTATATATATAAATACATTTTGAGGGACAATTTTGTCATTTCAAGTCTAAAAAATCAGCTAGGGGGGATTTTGCCTTTGACTAAATTTCACAGGGGGGTTTTTGCTAGTTTATTTATCACAGGGGGGTTTTTGCTATTTCGAGATAACACAGGGGTAGTATTTGCAGTTTACTCATTCTAGATATTTAAATTTTTAAGTTATAAATGCCTACGTTGACTTTTTGTAATATGTCGACTGCACTAGATTCAATTATTTCTTTATTGATGAATTAGAAAGTCAATTATTAGGATCTTTGTTTGATACGTATAAACCAGCAACACGAGCAAAACTCCAAAAGTCTAGCATGCGATGGCGACCAAGAACACGAGCAACAAGGGCGAGCGGTTCTCTTATGCGATGACGACTTATACATACTTTTTACAATTTATAAATGTACCCCTATATTTTAAAATGATAGTTTAATTTATTTTGGATATATTGGTATGAAAATATATAAAAAGAGTTTATATATAAATAAAAATTTGTATTTTTGATATGGTATATTTATAAATATACCCCTATACTTTTAATATTTACATGTTTCCCCAAGTTTTCATATCTCCATTTTCGGGACATGTCGGTTCCCCGTGTCCATGACTCTGTTTTCTCGTATCGCCGTTTCCGTATCCGTGTTACATAGCGTCCTTGTATTAAATTAGTCTTAAAATCGTCAAATTTAATATTAAATGTGACTTTCAATAATATCCCTAACTTATCAATAATTATATCCTATTTTATAGTATTTAATATAATATTGTTATGTTTATTTATTGTCATTATCTACAAAATTAATCTTTGGTACTAACTTTATTGAAAGTAAAACTTTGGGTAAATTAAGACCACCTCCCTGAGGTAAAGTGCAATTATAAAAATACATCCACATAAAATGGTGTTAATGTAAGAAATCTACAATTATAGGGAATAGATGTAATTATGGGGAAAAAATAGTTTTTTTGTAAACAAACCCTACCTTCGTGGGCGATTGTAATTTACCCAAAAAATTTAATGCGGACATGAGTAAGGTTGAAATTTACCGGTCAAAATCAAGATTTGAGTTCTTCATTCATCGTGTAATCTAAAGAAATTACAGTAGAATCTCGATAAATTTAATAACCTTGCTTAAATAATAATTTATTCATGTCCCGATTCGTTAAAAACGTACTAAATTATTAGTTCGATAAATTAATAAAATTTTGCTAAATTAATGAAATTTTGTTATCCGATTGTATTTATTTATAGAGGTTTAACCAATGTTTTGAAAACCGGACCGGACCGGCCGGTCCGACCGGTTCAACCGCGAACCGCCGCCGTGTCCGATCCGGTTACATGTAAAAACCCAAAAACTTCAAAAACCCGGGTCAATTATTAAAAACCCGGTTCGACCGGCCGGAAACCAGTCCGAGAACCGGGTTTTAGCTAGAAATGGCCGGATCTACATAAATGGTCGTCTTAGGCGACTGAATCTTGTCGGAGATGGTTGGGAGTGAACGGATGTAGATGGATCTGGGTCGCATGT
Organism: Erythranthe guttata; assembly: GCF_000504015.1. Next base: position 1,698,711 of record NW_012193101.1, read on the forward strand.
GACCCAATCCAAGTGGTGGTTGCCATATAGAGAAGAAAAAATAAACCGACGGAGAAGAAATAAGGAAGAAGAAGAGGAAAAAAGAAGAAAAGAAGAAAGGAAGAAGATAAGGGGATGGGAGGCTCTGTGAAAACAGGCGAGAAAGTAGCAGAAAGAAGAAAGAGAGAGGGGAGAGGGGAGAGACTAGAGTGAGAGAGGAGAGAGGATAAAATGATTGAATTTTATTTTATTTTCTTGAAAAACGTTGACTAACCTGGATGATTCACTAAAGTTGGAAGAAAATATATAAAAAAAAAATTATATTTTAGGTATTAAATTAATAAAATAATTAAATAAAAAAAAAAGTAAAAAACCCGGTTGGACCCCGGTTGAACCGGTCCAACCATGACCCAGTTACTTGTCCGGTTCGATGTCCGGTCCGGTTTTCAAAACATTGGGTTTAACTGTATTTAGGTGTTTAGTTTACGAAGGTCATGGTGCTGCCGGGTCGGGGCAAAATGGGTCAAATTGTTGGGCCTTTTGTTTACTGACCGATTCAGATTTTCCGGGCTCAAAATATAATTTAATTGGGCCGGAATTATGCAAATGATAACCTTGTAAGCCCGGATAATATTATTTCTGGCCCGATTAATATTAGGTAAAATAATTCTAGATATAAATTAATTAGACATATACTTCTGGAATTTCGACTCTCGTATTTTTACAAAAATTATTTAGATAATATCTGGAATTAATTAGTTTTTCACTTTCAAATTTTCTTTTTCTCGAAAAGTGCTAATAATGATTCATACGACATGTCTAATTTTTTCCAAAAGCCCTCGGCCTCGTTTTGTTGCGGATGTTAGCCATTAATGTTAACTAAATAATACAAGTTTGTATTATGTTAGAAAACTTTTTTCTTATTGGTTCCGGTAAAATAACTGAATTTTCATAAAAAAATATTTAATTTTATCTTGATTCGTAGTGGATTTATTTTATTTTGACTAATTTTTATATTTGCTTCCAAGACGAGGCCTGCCTTCATTGATTCGTAGTGGATTTAATTACACTACCAATTTTGTGCAAAGGTGGAAAAAAATTCAATAACTGTTGAAAAAGTTTATACATACAGTGGGCACACGCACAAACACGTGTATCTGTGTGTGCGCGTGTCGATCGGTGTCTGTGTGTATCTTTGACCATGCAGTAATTTTGACTTACTGAGAGAGAGAGAGAGAGAGAAACAGCAACAAGAAATAAAAAGAAAACTTCCAACTCAGCAAAATTGTGTGTGTGTGTGTGTGTGTGAGAGAGAGAGAGAGATAATACAGCACACAGTACACACAAATAGTCTCTGCATCATATGCAACAAAAGTCGTCCACAGGATAGTTGGTGTACAATTCACATATATATATATAAATAATATTAATTTATTATTTGAATATAAAAATAGTAATAAAAAAAAATGAATTTCAAAATGAGAGGGAGACAAAAGGGATGTAGTTGTAGTAGTAATTAAGGAAGAAAGAGAGAAAAGGTGTAAGAGAAGATGTATTCCTCTCATGATATGTTGTTTTCTCACCCCCCCTACCCCCACCCCACCCCCTTAATTTCAACCCCCACCCGGTTGGTTGTTATTACCTATTAATAATTTATTTGTAGGAAAATGTGCAGTGAAATGCCAAACTTCAAGAAATTGAAGAATATTAGAGAAAGGAATAGTCAAGAGCCTGCAAGATTTAATTAATTTGCATTTTCTCTAGAGAGTGGGAAAACAAAAAATTAAAGTACAAGGATTAGTCAATTCTAAAACAAAAAAATCATATATTCAAAGCTAGCTAGCTACTATAAAAGTTTGGATCGTCGATTAAAAGCTAAGCTCGACTGTTTTGACCCGCTCGAGTTCCTCGAGTATTATTTCTTTTGGGCTCGAGTTCGAGTCCGAGCCCGTTTAATGCATTTTTTAAGGGTTAAATACAAAATCACCATTGTACTATGAACTTTGTATCATGTACTACACATAAATACAAAAATTCACGCACTTTTTTTCCAAAATTTGATGAAAATACCCCTGCTAAAGACGATAAATATTAGGGTTTGTTTAAGCTATTTTTCACTATATTTTTTAATCTTTTCAGTCAATTTTACTTGTTATTTTTGGTATTTTTATTTTTTTCCTACAAAACATCTAATTGCTTAGATTTTTTTTTTCTGAATAAAATCTTTTATTTTTGTCATTTTAAATTTCTTCATTTTTTTTCTTAAATGTCTTTCAGTAGTTTAAATTCTCAACAATCATAAGATTGTAAAGATGTTTGTAACTTATGATATATATTTGAACTAACGGAAGACATTTAAGAAAAAAAATAAAAAAACTCATAATGACGAAAATAACAGATCTATTCAGAAAATAAATAAAAAAATAAGCAATTAGATGTTTTGGAGAAAAAAATATAAATACGAAATTTTTCAAGTAAAATGGACTGAAAATGTAAAAAATATAGTGGAAATGGATCAAACAAACCCTTATAGGAGGGGTATTTTCGTCATATTTTTTAAAAAATATAATAGTATCGGGGTTTTGTATTTATGTGTAGTATAAGGGGGTATATGATACAAAGTTCATATTATAGAGGTGTTTTTGTATTTAACTTTTTTTTTTAAATATGTATTAATATTAGGGCAAATTACGGTCAACCCCTGAGGTATGGCCAACTTACGAAAATCTCCTCTTGTTTTGGTAATTATAGCCACCCTCCTTTTAAATATTTTTACATAAAATATAATTATGTTATTTACGAATTAACATTCCTAAATTACCTCTGGAAGGGTATTTTCATAAGATAATACATAATTGATGGGTGGTTATAATTACCCAAATAGGAGAGAGTTCGCGTAATTTGACTATAACTCAGGGGTGACCGTCATTTTTCCTAGAATATATATATATATATATATATATATATATATACCGGAACTAAAAGGTTATTAGAACTAACCATTTTTGCTAGAGAATTAGCGTTCAGTTATTTGAGACCAATAGAAAATAACAACCTGGTTCCCATATCAATTCAAAAATAATCATTACATCTATATATATATTTTAAATAGGAGTATATACATACATACATACATACAAATTTTCAAAATGTATATTATCGAGATTATTATCCATCTCTTTAGAGAGAGAGAGAGAGAGAGAGAGTAGAGAGAGAGAAAGAGAGAGCATGGTACGTGTTGGCACTGTCCAATAAATGCAGCTAGCGATGGAGGGGGGTCACTGATGAGTAGTGCAAAACGGATGTAAGTAAATTCTTTGCATGATATGTAATGTAATGTCTTGTTACTTAGTGCTGCTGCTGCTGTATCTGTATCTCTCTCTCTCTATATATATATATATTGATGATATAGAGAGAGAAAGAGGAGAGAGAGAGAAGGGAGGGGGGAGGGGGGTGATTGCAGAGGGGTGGGGGTGGAGGGGGGTCAGAGGGACAACCCGAAATAAATGCTACTTTTCCTTTTGGTATTTGGCTTCGTTAGGCGTGCATCTGTCGGGATATCCCCCTACCTTTAAAACCGTCCCTTTCACTTCATGCACACACATTTTATTTTTTTTTTATTTTATATACACATGCACCGATATCAAACACACACTCAAAACTTTATCTTTTACTTTTTTTCTTATTTAGGGTAAATTACAAACACACCCCATGATCTGTGTGGTCAAATTACGGAAAACCTCCTTCTGTTTAGGAATTTACGATGTAACTACCCCCACATACTCAACTATAAATCTTCTTAAACATCCACACTTGGAGTTTCAGATTTAGTGGAATTTATGATTATATGGAATATTCTCAATTTTGTACTCGTTTTATCGCATTCAAGCTCCATTTTGAATCAATATGATCATAATAAGTCTGTGTTTTTTGACTTATATATATATATATATATATATATATTGTGGTAAATCAGAAACTGTATTGTTTTACAAAACGAGTAGCTAGAGAACATTCCATCTACGGAATCTATAGATTATATTGAATTTGACACCATAAATATGGAGGTGTAAGAAGATTTATAATTAAGAGGTAGATATAATTATCCAAATATAAGAGATTTTTCGTAATTTGACCAAACATCAGGCTGTGGTTGTAATTTATCCTTTTATTTCAATTATTTTTTATTTTTATTATTTTATTTCAAGGGTTGTATGAAATTGCCCCTAAAATAATTAGTATATCGTTCAATTTACAACAATACTAATACAACCCGTAAATAGGACGGGTGCGCGCGATAGTTAACCCGTAGAAATTTAACCATTACGACACATCTATATTGTTAGTCGTCAGTTTCTTCATTCCATCTCCTCAAATATGAACTATGACCATTTGTACGAGAGTGTAAGTTTATATGCGGTTGAATGTGGGTTCCTTTATTACTACAATACAAACTATGACCGATTAGCAACCACATCCTCGAAATAAATGGTCTTTGACAACCATATCCCATACAAACGTGGGCATTCGTCATGTAAGCGATGGTCTAGCGTTTGGAATTCGAATTATAATTTCAAATTCGAATTCTCTTGTCAACAATCGCTAGGTGGGGTATGTCACACATAGTTTGCCTAGTGTGGTTTACGTCTCTCGTATAGTTTGCAAGCTATTATACGAAAGTGTAAATTTACCTAGTGCATCTATATAGTTGACTACTTGACTACGAGTTCTTTCATTTAAAAAAAAAAAGAAACAAAAAAAAAAAATTAGGCATTCCTCTGCCCTTATACTACAATAATTTAGTAACAACTAACAACACCACCCCATATGTTTTAATAATATTTTAAAAATATATGTTTTCCCCTAAGACCATTTTTTTTTTTTGCTATATACGTAAGTATAGAAATTAGAAGGTTTGAATTATAATTAACATGGTTACAAATATTTTTCTCTGACGAATGTAGCATATAAATAAGGGGGCAACTATTTTGAATACTAATTTTTGCTTAGTTGAATACTACCTAGTTGAAAACCACAATTGAGTACATATTTTTAAGTTTTTTCTTACTTTAAAACCAAAATAAAAAGAAAATTACAAAAACACCCTTTCATACAAAATATCAATTATATCAAATTTTATTAGAAATTACCTATTCAAAAACCAAATAAAAAAAAAAAGAAAAAAACCCTTTGTTGTTAAAAAAAAAAACCTCCACCATTTCTTCTCCTCTCCAACCCTGACCGCCGCCGCCGCCGCCGACGCCGCCGCCGCCGAACGCCACCGTACGTGCTCGTAACTGCCGCGACAACCCAATTAAACCCTATCTTTTTCATCTTCTTAAATCCTCCAAAACATCTCCAAATTCAAAAAATCAAAACGTCACAAAACTTATAAAATGGAGTTATAAGACAATAATATGGTAGTATATGTGGAAAGAGAAGCCATTAAGGTAAGTATCGATGTCTTTTTTGAGCTTCGAAGTCGATTTTGAAGTTTTTTTTTTTGAA
>NW_012193101.1:1716583-1740421 GCF_000504015.1 Erythranthe guttata
AAAAAGAAAGGGGCCCCAAAGCCCACAGACGGCAGGCAGCAAGAAGAATTACCTCCTGCTGCCATCGCGCTTAAGTGACGACGATGAAGATCAACAAAGTGTTGATGAATCATCATCTACTAGTACAGGTTCAGATTCTGATTCAGATGTCGAATCTGTGGACGAAGAGGATGATGATTTTTTGCAGCCGGTGAGAACGCTAAACCCTAAATCTCCTGCCCCTCCCCTGTTTTCGCATTCGTATAGGATTCAATTTTTGAAGAAAAGGAAAAAAAAAGAGTACTTTGAATTTTTGTAACTTTTCTCTAAATTCCTTTTTTTTTTTTTATTGGCAATGGTGTGTGCAGGAGAGCAATATACCGATAATTGACAAAGAAACAAACAGACTTGCAGTTGTTAATTTGGACTGGAGTCAAGTGAGGGTGGGTATTATCAATTTTATTTACTATTTGCATTTCTCTTCAAGATCAATGTATATGTGGTTTTCTGCTATCCGTATCTATTATTCTCACACATGAAGAACACGATGGATATCCGTTATTTATACTTCTTTGAAATGTCAATAGCTTATGATTGTTTTCTCCAATTGCATGCATGCATAGTGATATTTATATATCATAGTTTTCTATTGATTATTAGGGATACTTGCTTCGTTCCAATCATTTCTGGATTGAATGAGATTGAACTCAAATGTGTAATATGTCAGCTCGTGTGGTGTGATTTTCTAAGTAAAATAGGCTGCTGTAGTCCGGTATACTATATTGTACTTCTGTCTTCTGGTGCTTGCCATTTAGACTATCGTTTAAAGATTTTTATGTAAAGTTTTAAATTTGGAAGTAATACACTGCTTTCATTGATTCTGCATTCATGCAGTCCTCATATCTATTTATATTGTTGTATCTCCATGCTGTTAGTTTCATACTGAAAACTTCTTTAATTTTGTAGGCTGTTGACTTGTACGTTTTGATGAGTTCCTGTGTTCCAAAAGGAGGACAAGTTGTGTCTGTAACTGTTTATCCATCTGAGTTTGGACTTAAGCGCATGGAGGAGGAGGCTGTACGTGGTCCCGTTGGATTATTTGACGATGATGAAGAGGAAACTGATGGAGATGATGATGAGATTGATAACACTAAACTACGTGCTTATGAATTAAGTAGGCTAAGGTATCAATTTCTTATATGTCTACTAGATCTACGTTTTTTTATTCGGTTATGTTTGTATTCTTGTTTATGGCTGTATTTGTATTCTCGATGTTTTCATATATCGAAACACGACTAAGCATTTGTTTAAAGGATAAAAGTGGTTATCTGTAAGCTGCAAGAAGGAGATATTTATGGTGTGTTATCAATCAATTAATTATACAGTGTCTTATCTTACATTTATGGTTTAGGTACTATTATGCTGTTGTGGAATGCGATTCAATTGCTACAGCAGATTACATTTACAAAACTTGTGACGGGATTGAGTTCGAAAGATCAGCCAATAAGTTGGATCTGAGATTTATTCCAGACTCTATGGAGTTTAAGCATCAGCCTCGTGATACTGCTACTGAGGTAATTTCCGCCTCTAGATCAGCAGATGCAACAATTCTGTTTTTTTCTTTGTTTCTTCCATTATGGTTAAGATTCATAGTTTCTCACTCTAGTCCGGTTCCTGATTAAGATGTAATCAACAATTCATATATTTGAAATAGACTATTCAGTCTGTAAAAGTGTATGTCTAACTTATAAGGATTGCCTTTTTGGGGATAATTACCAGATGCTTGAACAAAACCCTGGCTGTTTTAAAGAAATTCTTATAAATTTTACAAATGAACTTTTCCAAGACTTACTGATTCTTTCTGCTATTTTAGGCACCAGCTGATTACGAAGGTATAGATTTTCAAACTCGAGCACTGCAACACAGTAACATTCATCTCACATGGGATGAAGATGAACCTCAGCGTGTAAAGACCATGAAGAGAAAACTCAATGATGGACAGGTTGGTTCATTTGAAACGTCTAAACATAAAATATCAGTTTTTTTATATGTATTTGCAAGTTTGTTACTAGGTATCCACCTCCATTTGGTTGCACGTATGTCTATATATTCATTATTTGAATCCAAAAGTGAACAGGGGGAAGTCAAACCGGAGCACGTAAATCGATAAATCATGATTATTCTAATTAGTTAGCATTGCAACTGCAAGATAATTAACTCAAAGAGGGTGCATTATCTGAACGCAACTGTGGACTTGTTTGTAAATTTTATCAAAGTTCTGTTTTGTGTCTCCTATATAATAATATTCCGACTATTTTTGTTTTCTTTCAGCTTGCTGAGTTGGAAATGAAAGAGTTTTTGGCCTCTGATGAGAGTGAATCCGACGAAGAAGATAATGTTGATAACACAGAAGAAAAATCTCTGAAAAAATGCAGCAAACGAGATAAGTACCGCGCTCTGGTCCAATCAGGTGACGGCTCAGACGAAGATAACGAATATGATAGTGATCAACAGGACATGGAAGTTACTTTCAACACCGACTTAGAAGACATAAGCAAACGTATATTAGAAAAGAAGAACAAAGAAGCAGAGACTGTGTGGGAGTCTTATCTCCGAAAGAGAAAGGAGAAAAAGAAAGCATCGAAAAAAGGGTCCAAGTATTCTTCATCAGAGGATGAAGGTATTGATCGTACTGAACGAGAACAAGTTGATGATTTCTTTGTTGAAGATGAGCCTTCGGCTATTGGGAGTACTAAAAAAAGGAAGGCTGGTCAAGAAACAGCAGAAGAAGCCGAAGAAGCCGAAGAAGCAAGCAGAGCAGAACTTGAGCTTTTAACTGCTGACGACAATGGAGGAGAGGCCAACTTAAAGGGCTACAATTTGAAACCTAAGAAGATCAAAGGAAAGAAAGGGAAGGGAGTTCAAGATGAGGCGAAAATACCGAGTTTCGAGGTTGAAGATCCGCGTTTTTCAGCTATATTGACATCTAGCCACTTCTCTATCGATCCAACTGACCCACAATACAAAAGGTGTGTAGTAGATGAATTTATCTTGTTTTATTTAATAAACGTGAAGATTTAATCAAGAAATATAAAAAACAGCAACCCCTGTGGTATGGTTTAATTACGAAAAAATACGAAAGAACGCTCCTTGTTTGCATAATTACAACCACCCCTGCAAATAACTCTTACGGAGTTAACACTAGCGGAATCATCAAAATTCTAAGGAATATTCGTTATGAATTGACACTTGGACACCTATCCTATTGAAAATATGGTGTCCCGTAGTACGGTTAGGGGTCTAAATATAATGTTTTGCAAATATGGAGTGTTTTTTTTAATAAGCTATTAATTTCTCTTTTAAAACTTATGCCCATACTATACCCTTAGGGATCGACATGTGATGTTTTCCATTTTTGATCTTTCAATAGAGATGCCATTATTTCGCTAATAAGACTACGATTAACGATGATTTCTCGTGTCGTTTTTTGCTGATACAGGAGTGCAACTTATGTTCGGCAAGTTGCACAAAAGCAGAAGATTGGGGACAAGAAAAACTCAGAACAAACGGATCACTTTGAGATTCCCGACGAGGCTTCAATGCACAAACACGACAAGGTAATATCTGAGGAATCCACTAAAAGACAAGAAAAGAATGAGTTATCTTCACTAGTCAAGTCAATCAAAATGAAGTCGAGTAAATTATCTTTAGCCTCTCAAGCTAAAGTACCTCAGAAACGCACAAATTTGCAGTTCAATGCAAAGAGACAAAAAAAGTAGGTAAAAAATTGATGCAGACTGTGTGCTGCATCGTGTCACCAAAACAAGAGGTTGAGGATGCAAGAAAAAAACGGATATTTATTGGATTAAGGTTTTTGGCAAAGATGATGAATTGTTTTTGTACGAGATAGGACTTGCCCGTTTTTTACTGTTGTTTCGAGAATTTCTCAGTTTTGATATTGAAGTTCATTTTTCTTAATGTCACATTATTTCATTGTGATTCTACAAAGTTTGAATATGTTGTATTGCATGGATGGATACTACTTGGCATAACTCAGTTTTTCAATGACTTGTATTTTATAATGTAGAATTTCAATTTCTGTTCCATATTCGAAAGTAAGGTTGGGGCTAGAATTCGTCTATCTTAGCTTTATCGGTTACGGTTGAGCACCGACTCTCCTAACGAGGGTTGGGTTAGGATCGATAACATAATTTTTTTTCTTCTACAGAAATTCAATTTTCAGAATGGGCTACACCAATTTTTCAGAATTTCGCTGTTAAATTTTATAGATTTCTTCTACATAAAATCAATTTAAAGAACACACAATGAAACGTAAAAAAAAAAAAAAACGAAATTACTTACTCGTCTCCATTATGGGGAGAGGTCGGGTGTTCAAATTCTTTTCGAGCCATGTATTGTAATAATGGTTACATCATACACGATTCATTTTTTTTTTTTTTTTTACTAAAAAAATAATTTTTCAGTACCTTTAAACATAAACCATTAAAAAATGGGCAACTTACGGCCAACCCCTTGAGTTATGATCAATACAGTCATCCCTCAACTATGTATTATCTTACGAAAAGACCCATCCAGAGATAAATATAGGGATGTTAATTCGGTAAAACCATACATCAGGGTAGCCGTATTTTGCTCTTAAAATAGCATGAAAATATCCATCATTAAAAAAAGAAATGGCAAGAAAGCCAAAATCAGAACCACATGACCAAAGAGAAAAATGCAAGAGTTTCCACAACATGCGGAGTCTTTGCCTAAAAATATCCAACCACACAAATACACATATAAAACACCCTCCCCATTCTCCACTATAAAGAACACCCTTCCTCGGACAATCAATCCAATCAATCAATAAAACCAACAAATAAAACATCGGATTGTCGAAAAAAGAAAAAAACCAAAAAAACCAAAAAAGAAAAAAAGAAAAACAAATGATGGGCAGGGTGAATTCACTACTAGCAATATTACTAGTAGTTTCCACCACATCATTATTATCGGATCTTGCCTATTGCGAAGATCCATACGTTTACCAAACATGGGACGTAAAATACGCAACCCTCTCACCGTTGGGCGTCCCGCAGCAAGTCATCACGATCAACGGCCAATTCCCGGGCCCGAAGATAAACTGCACCTCCAACAACAACATCGTCGTCAACGTGTTCAACAACCTCGACGAGCCGTTGCTGCTGACGTGGAACGGCGTCCAGCAGAGGAAGAACTCGTGGCAAGAGGGTACATTGGGCACTAACTGCCCGATCCTACCGGGGACTAACTACACGTACAAGTTCCAGGTCAAGGATCAGATCGGCAGCTACTACTACTACCCTACCACCCCTCTCCACCGCGCCATGGGGGGTTACGGCCCCCTTGCCGTCCACAGCCGTGACCTCATCCCTGTCCCGTTCGATCTCCCCGAGGACGATTATTTTGTTTTCGTTGGTGATTGGTACAAGAAGGGCCACGCTTCGTTGAGGAAGCTTCTTGACGGGGGCCGGTCGCTCGGCCGCCCTGACGGTGTGATCATCAACGGGAAGGGTAGTTTCGGAACTGGTAATAAGACAGGGGGCGAAGATTCGCCCATGTTTACCATGATCGCGAAGAAGACGTACAGGTACCGATTCTGTAACGTCGGGATGAAGGATTCGGTCAACGTGAGGATCCAGGGCCACACGATGAAGATCGTCGAGATCGAGGGCTCCCACACGGTGCAGAACGTTTACGATTCCCTCGACGTGCATCTCGGCCAATGCTACTCTGTCCTGGTGACCGCCGACCAGAAGCCAGAGAGCGACTACTACCTGGTGGCGTCCACCAGGTTCTCGAAGAAGGCCCTCACCTCCACCGCGATCATCCGATACGTCGGTGGGGGTCAGGTGCCTCCGTCACCGGAGCTGCCTCCAGCTCCGGTGGGTCTCCCCTGGTCGATCAACCAGTTCAGATCGTTCAGGTGGAACCTGACCGCGAGCGCAGCCAGGCCCAACCCGCAGGGGTCGTACCACTACGGGAAAATTGACATCACGCGCACGATCAAGTTCGTGCTGAAGCCGTTCAGCAAGGTCGGTGGCAAGCGCAGGTACTCGATCAACGGTGTCTCGCACGTGGACCCGGAAACCCCCTTGAAGCTGGCCGAGTACTACGGAGTGGCCGACAAGGTTTTCAAGTACGACATGATCAAAGACCAGCCGTCGGACAGCGACCTGGCCGCGGAAGTCATCGTCGCGCCCAACGTGATCAACGGGACATTCAGGAACTTCGTCGAGATCATACTCGAGAACCACGACAAGAGCGTCCAGACTTTCCACGTGTCCGGATACTCTTTCTTCGCAGTCGCGTAAGTAAAAACCACACACACATACATACATACATACATAAATAAATATGACATCGAATAGCAACATAATTTACGTACGCATGCATGCAAATATATGAAACAGGGTTGAGCCGGGGAGGTGGACGGAGGAGAAGAGGAAGAACTACAACCTGATAGATGCAATAAGCAAACACACAGTGCAGGTGTACCCGAACAGCTGGACAGCGATTATGACAACGTTGGACAATGCCGGAATGTGGAACATGAGATCTATGTCTTTGGAGAGACAGTATTTGGGGGAGCAAATCTACGTAAGCGTTCTCTCCCCGAATCGATCCCTTCGCGACGAATACAATCTCCCGGATACGCAGTTGCTCTGCGGGATTGTCAAGGACATGCCAAAGCCACCACCATACAGTTCTTGATCCATTATATACTTATTAATTATCATCACTACTTCAACTGGGATTTTTTCAATTTTATATAATATATAAGTATATCTATCTATATATATGTGTGTGTGTGTGTGTGTATTGTTCTACTATGAAGAAATAAAAGAAGAATGTAATAATTATTAAGGTATTATTAATTAAAGAAACAATAAGGGAAGAAGAAGAAGAAAAAAAGGGAAGACAATGTAATAGTGGTTTGGTGTGATAATTAATCCAGGGCCACCGTCACGTGAGTTTTGGTAGAATAGGGTTTTATTTGTAATTTGTTGTACTTTTTCCTCATTATTATTTATTTTTCTTTTCCCCATGATTAATAATTTATATTTACTTTATTTTTTAAATCGATCTCATTCTAACACACAACATTCATACACTCTATATGTATTGAATTGTGTGTGAGATGTTTTTTTTGTTATTCACGCTCTGTAAGATGTTTAAGAGCTTATAATAAAGATCTTAAATTTAAAGAAAAAAAAAAAGTTGTGGGAGGACAAATAAGATATTTTTTTTCTTTTTTCATGTAACAACTTACAACTCTTAAAACATCTTATTAGATGTAAGAGCTCATTTCTCCAATCTTGTATTCAACCATTTGCAAGAATTTGTAAGTTTCTTGACAATATTGGTGACTCGGACACAAGTAATTAATTACTTGTGTATCCATTTTTTGATATAAGAATAGCATGTTTGCAGTAAATCATTCATTTGTGATTGTTAGTTATGATCTATGTTACGAGTGAACAAGTGGAATTCTCAACAAATGTTGTTTCTATAGCTGTATCTGTATTCAGTGCAGTGCAGCAGCAAAAATAATAATGCTGGTTGATTCAACCTCTCGCCTTTTTTCCTATCATACGTACATACATACTATGTTTGGTGGATTTGCGATAATTTATCACAAGATGCTACTCTGATAGAAATGAATAAGGTAGTGCAGTGCGTATATCCTCACAACTTTCGTATTTGTGCTCATTCACAAAGGCCACTCCAGTAAGCCTAACATTGCGCAGAGGGGATGCTTTGAAGGTTGAAGAAATGGGCTCTTAGTGAATACCAGATCACACACTTCTATTAAATCATTTTCGACTATTGTTTTGTTGATTCTCTTGATTCTGCGTATGCACTTCTTATCTTGTTATTTATTACTCAATGGTGCGAAATATACACGTTTTGTTGCCATAATGCAATCGTCCATATTTGCCAAAATTTGCAAGGATTGTAATAGCATTAGTAGCCCAAGGATAAAGTGATATATATTCTAAGCAAATTCTCATTCTGGAAGCAGGATAACTATATCAAGTTCATGTTCGTCTACCAAGGCTAAAAAAATTTGTGTAATATGAATTTTCTTACACATCCATCCTTGCGGTGTCTAATTTTGTAGAATCTTTTAGATTAATATGAAATATTCTCAATTTTGTATCCATTTTACCCCATTTGAGCTCTACATTTTAAAGCAAGATGATCATAAGATGTGTTTTTTGGCTTGATATATCAAATTGTGGAGCATCAGAAACTGCATTTTTGCACAAAATAAGTACAAATTAGAGAACATTCCACGGAATCTAAAAGATTATGTTGAATTTGACACCATAAGAGTGGACGTGTAAGAAAATTCATAGTTGAGGAGGGGTAGTTGTAATTATCCAAATATTAGGGATTTTTTCGTAATTTGACCATACCTCAGGGAGTTGACCATAATTTACCCTAATATTAATAGCATTCGACAATATGATGATGGTCTAAGAATAATAGACATCCAACGGTCAACAGTAAATGCTCTTTCATCATTCTACAAAAAAATTTACACGAGAGTCGAAAACCCGACTCTCAGTAAAAAGTAAAAACACATCCTATTCCATTTCTCCTTTCCATATCTATATTATATAACACCATAATCTTGCAGAAGTAAGAAATACCAAAGATCTGCAGAAATAGAAGTCGAACAATAAAAAGAGAATAATAATACAAACGAAAGGGGGAAAAATGATTCTTCTCCGACTAAATTTCCAAACACGATATTACCCGTGTTGAGAGAGTTAGCCGAACTTTCTGACCTATCCGGAAGAAGAAATTTCATGTGGCAACAGTCTGTTCAACTGCATCCTAAAAAGGTCGGTAAGTGCAGCACGAACTTCCATCTGCAAAAGGGACTTTGTTATTAACCCGAACATAGATATTTAATACCATCAAAATTTAACAGCTCAATAGGAGTCGTGTCGATTTACCTGGTCACAGCAGACAAGTTTCGTAATTAAAGGATAAAAGTCCCGGAAGTGATTTCTGAAAATCTGAGCATTCATTTGGCACATGCTTTTCAGCACCTGGAATACGAAAAAATAAGCTTACAAGTCACAATTAAAAACCAAACACCTTGTATCGCGAATATAAGCGATCCTCAAACCGAACACCTGGCATCTTGATTTATTTACGGATGATACAGATTTTACGGATCCCTCACTAAAAGCCATAACTCACTAGGATATTGATGACCATTTAATTTAATCACGTCTATAACTCAAGTTTAAGACAGTACACTTTAATTTTTTTCTAACCATCTTCCCCAACCTAAAAGCAAAGAGAAGAAAGTAATTCGTACCTTTACAATAATAGGAGATCTAAGTTCTAGAACTCGATGAATATCCATATTAGACGCCTCTTCCATGCTAGATTGAAAATCAGATGCCTCTTTCAGCACATGTTCACAAAAAAACACAAGCTTTCCTTCAGCTATTCCTTCAAGTTTCTCTTCTTTAACGTCTTCTTCTTTCTGAATATCAACTGTTTCTGTCGTCTTTTGGAGGATATCCAGATAGATACAAGTTCCAGCCAACTCCTGACGGAGAAGATTCAGCGGTGGTCTATTCAGGGGGAAAAAAAACCATGTCTTAACAGAAAAATCATAACGTGGAAGCAGCCAGCTCAAAGCTAATAAATTTGCAAACTCCAAGTCAGAAGCACATATCAGCTAACCTTTCAGCGGGAATTAGGTGCATTCGTGATCTGAGATTAGTAAAAGAATTGTATGAGGCAGCAAAATCCAGGACAGAGAACAAAATTTCCATAATGGTGATCTTCTGGTGCGTGTTCAACTTGTACCAGTACTTCTTCTGCAAATGTAACATTACGTAGATAATGTAATCTATTAAATCCCAAGAGTTTCATAGCAACTTAATGTCATTTTTTAAAGTCAGCATGTATGAGATAGATTAAGCAATTGAGGAAGCAGTAGTAGATTTTAACAGTCCCCAGTAACAGAAGGCTTATAACTTACTGTCACATGCAAGTAGGATTTGACCAATCAAATAGAAACTATAATAAATCACTTAATTTGGAAATAAGATATCTTAAGTACCTGAATACTATCAATGGCACCTAACAGTAACAATTGCGTTACGCATTTACTCCTAATGGTCCCCAGCATTAGACTTTGCTCCTCGGCTCCGGAATCAGGCTCCACACTAGCATCAGGAGACTACAGAACAAACAAAAGAAAAGGTCAAAACCAGTTCCTATCATATTTAATACATCTTGAAGGTATTTAATGAAGTAAATGTCATCGACTGTTACTGCAAGAAAAATATCATTTATGAATACTTGTGTCTTGAGAATCAAGCCAATCATTTCATACACTAAACACTACCGAAGACCAACAGGTCTGGTAATTTACTAAAACTGTTCACCATGCAGAAGGGCTCAAATATGTTATTGTGATAGTCCTTGTATACAGCAGCTGCGCATCTAATGTATCCTTCACAATTACATATTAAGAAATGAGTGTGCACATTAAACAAATAAGGCCAAAAAGGATATATTAGATGCGCACTACAATATACAAGGAGTACCATATAAATTTGCAAAAACTTGAATGCAATACCAACCTTGGATGGAGAAGATGGTATCATTACATCAGATGCACGGTCTTTTGGCTTTGAGGTAAAACTTCTCACAAACATGTTGTCCATCATATTCCCCATGAATTTTTGTCCAAATGTTTGACTACGTTGAAGACTTCCATCATCAGTAGCTCTAGTAGTACGCCCAGATGGTGATGGTGTACCTACAGAAAGACGTCAAAATTTAAGCTTATAATATATTTACTGTCAACTTCAATATAGTTACCAAACAATAAATTGTATAGCATATCAACATGCTAACCTTCAGATCCTTCCATGTCCACTGGACGCACAATTTCTTGATTGTGATCCAGTGCATTTCCATTAATATTGGTATCTATTCCCACCGTATTCCCATTTTCATAGACAGTATCTTGACGGCTGTATGAAAAATTACCACCAGAGGCTACGGGTGATGCGTTGTCCAAGTCTCTGGCCAATACTTTATGATGTTTATTGCTCTCAAAACCCAGATTACTGAGAAGTTCAAGGGGTTGGGTTGTGTATGAAGCATCCCTGGTCAAAAATAAGACGCTCGGTGAAACCAAAATAACATCACCATACAAAAAAAGAATGCAGCTCACAATTTAATAGCGAAAACAAATTAAAATCTCAGTTTCTCTCTTCAGTGTGTGTGAGTGTGAGATGGAGAAAGTCTGTGAGTATATATATGTACATATGTTTTCATGTGTACCTTATACTTTTCAGCAAAGTATCCCAGTCGTTATCAGTGAACTGATGCCCTCCAACTTCAATAAGATGCACTAATGCACCCAAAGATATTGAAACTACTGATTGATCTGTTTTCTTGGCACAATCCAATAGTAAGCTGAGCAGTGGAGGTAGCATAAAACACACATCCTACATAAATGAGACATCAATTATCACAAAACTAGTTTAATGCCTTGAAGAGCAATTCTCAAATATGAAAGGCTGTGGAATCATCAAAAGTAGTTTCGACATGTTTCATGGATGACTTTTGAGTTACCTTGTAGAAAGTGTTGAAAAGATTGCATAACAACTGTAGCGAATGAACGCTGCTTTCACGAAGCCATTCATCCCCAGAAGGCATAAAACTCTCTTTTCCGGCATGCCTCACATTATCAAATATAGGAAACAGGACTCGTTGGAAGATATTCTCCCAGAATGAAGATGAGAATTTGCTCCCTCTCTCATTCAGCAAGTCGAACAAAACTTCAAGTGCACAATTTCTGACCTCAGCTCTTGGATCAGAAGTCAGATCAGAAAGACCAGCCAGCATAGGGAACCAGTAATGCTCAGTAACATCACAAGTTTCGTCTGCAGTTATGTCAATAGGTTTCAGTGCACCACCTGGTATAAGGCCCTGGAATGAAAAAAAAGAAAAGAAATTACTCATGTATGCCTCAGTAAATATATTTTAGCTTTCGAGCCATCACTGTTATAGATAGTTTTCTTTTCATGCAACTAGACGAATTAAAAATCCACGAGACATTCCTTCTAGGGTTTTTGCCATTCTGAAACACTTGGATTTTTTCTATCCCAAACCTATGTTACTGTAATATAGAGATGCTAGTCATGATTATTAATTTCATGAAAAGTTTCTACAGCAAATTGAGGTCCAGCAGGAAATGGTACATCCGCCCAAGCTGCATTTACTCGGACAGTGAGAGTAGCACATAAGACCAGAGAAAAAAGGAAAAGGTCCAATATCAGAATTAGTAGGGAAATCTCCATCTTATAGGAGTTCTAGCATATATCAGCTATGTCGGGGGTTAATAATTGACAACTTAACGCAGATTATGTGCAAAATAACAAAATAAGATTCAGTATTTGCTCCTTGTTCAGTCCATGATCATCCCATGATATCAGTTGGCAAATGCAGCCATACAATACCAATGCACTTATGTTAGATTCCATTTCATCAATGACCACAACTATAATATATGTCAAGAAAGTAGAGAAATAAATATTAGAAACGCACATCATGACTGAAAACACAAATTCTTCAATAAATGTAAAAAAATAAAATTACTTGACAACAAACCTCTGCAAGACGATCCTCGCAAATGCGGAGCAGAGCAATGGCCTTCAAACTTATACGAGGAGAACTTTTGTTATTGGCAAATCCGATAAGGCAGTTGACACAATCCATAAAGCAATCCCCGACAACCTGATCGAAGTGTTCCAATACAACTGCACCATTACTCTGTGTTAGACTAACTTTCTAACACATTAGAAATTTGTTAAAATGTATCTCACAACAAAAACAGGAAACAGAGAAGTAGTTCCAACCCTGTTCCACATTTTCAAATGCACTTTCAACTGTGAGTTCCAAGTCATCATCTGCGGCAGCAGTGAAAATCATGAACACGCTTCGCCAGCCGGACTTTATGCTTCCAACTTTAGATTTTATCATCTGTTCTACCCACTCAAATATTTTACTATCCAATAACACACAAAAAAAAAAAAGGAAAAACATAATATCTGGCAGACATACCTGAACAATGCAATCCACTATAAGCCTGCGTATGTTATCACTTCTACTGCTTCGTATGAGAACAACAAATGGCTTTAAAATATCATTCTGGAAAGTGAAATTTGCAAGTTCAGCACGTTCCAAATATTTCATAGCAAGTTGCCTTAGAGAATCTATGGCATACATAGCAACTTTTTCATCAGGATGGCTTCCAGCAAAGATGAAATGATGGGCCAAGACAGACCATATTCTAGCCCAAACCTGAAAATATATCAAATGTACTATGATATCGAGCAGGCTTACATTCATAAAATTCATCCACGTGCATACAGAGATTTACATATCCATGTCAACAAGGTAATAAACCAAGTCTCAGGAAGTAAAAATATATTTATAAATAGAATGTCGATGAGATAATGACTGAATACGTGGAAGTATTACCAGGCACGTGTATAGAGCTAAAACTAGCGTAACTAAGGAATCTAAAAAATGTAAGCTATTAGAAGCATACAGAAAAGCATTGAAAAAATCAAAATAAACATAATATGAGGAGGTGAAGAAATTACCATGCGTATACGAGCCATATTATAGTAGCTGATTTCAACAACCTTTTGCAAGCTAAAAACACGAGCTGGATGCTGTTTTAATTCCTCAGCTGACACACTGCACAAAGCAGTAAAAAACTCCACCACTGTTTCACTGGGTAATTTGCTGCTGTTCACAAATACTTGCTCAGTTGGTTTGCCAGCCAGCTCTCTCAGAGATTGAAGAGTAGCTTCTCTGGAGATCTGATTTGATCCTTGCATGACAGTTGCAGTCATAGCAGGCCATGATACCGTATATTCAAGGCGGGAAATGCATTCCAGGATGGCAAACCAAGAGTCTTGAAAGGCATAGATATCAGTATCACATAAAGTAAGTAGCGTGCGTAGTGCCTCTACATTTTTCCCACGCATATCTCTTGGTGCATGCAAAAAGTTGTACCTGCAATTCATTTTCAGAACCATCATATCATGCTTAGCAAAAGTTTTTATATGGTCAACATGTACTATGTAGGTAGAAAAGTTAAGCAGATGAATTGCTAATAATCAACTCGCGGCACTTCCCTTTTTCTTTGTTTTTTAGGTTTCCTGATCTTCATGACCCAATACAATATTATTAACTACATTTCTTTAAAAATGGAAAGGGTGTTGATATGTCCTATCCACATAGGAAGCCCACCCTCTTCCACACATTACCAGTGGATGCTACAAAGTAGAACCACTATCTATAGCTTCAGTAAACTTCTGCAAGTTAAAAAAACTTATACTAGTTTTCATAGAACAATGTCACTACACGGACAAATTCATAAGATATCCAAGAATTATAGGATCAAATTAGATGATTAAAAAAAAAAAAGAGTGACGCTTAAGCAATCAGACACAAGAAATAAGACGAGAAAATGATGAAATGAGAATTACCTTATCAATGAAGTCAAAAAGGCATAGCGCATAGTGTCCATTCCGAGAACATGTGTTATGTGAATACCTTCTCTGAATCCTTCCATACAAAGACCAACTCTGGGTTTGTTATCTATTTCACCCATAGTAACAGCAAAAATAGCAAGTAATGGCCATCCGACAGCTTCGACCATGAGGCGTACGAGTTCAATTCTATGCGAAGTGTAAAAGACCCCCCTTTTCCCCCCTTTATCCTTTATTATAGCCTGAAGTTGCTTGATAATTGTCTCGTTCTCAGGTTTGGATTCATTTGAAGAACTCCTTTTGGGAATAGCAAGGTTGAGAATATTGATGAGACCGCTCTCCTCCACTTCTGGCTTTTGCTTACTGTTTTTCAAAGCTCCAGCAGGATCATCTTTCATTTTTATCTCCTCTTTTACTATGGAATCATATATTTCCTCCAAGAGTTCCTGAGGAGCAGATTCTTCTGCATCATTTGTGGCATTTATACGTACAAAATCACTTTTGGACATCTTCGGCCACACCATTGGATTATGAGCATCAGTATTCAACATAATAACTGCATAAGCAAGAACATAAGCCGTGTCTGCATTCTTGAATAGACCAGGATTGTCTGCGCAGTAGCTGCAACGGAATAACACATTGTTAT
The DNA here is from genome assembly GCF_000504015.1 of Erythranthe guttata. The sequence goes on from NW_012193101.1 coordinate 1,731,806, forward strand.
AATATGGAAATACCAGCAAATGGCTAATAGTTTCACTGCCTCAACGTTGCAAATATAGGCATATAGCATTGCATTACTTCATATATACTCTCTGAGTAGAATGCATGTACCAATACTTGATTCTTAACATTAAAACTTTCGATCATCAATCTCCCAAGCAATGCTATCTTACATGTCAGGGTGTAATAACAAATATTAACATCTTTACAGACTTCCTTGAGGTTTAATTTAGATTAAATGTCCAATCCATGCTCAATTCAATGACCTTTTTACCCTCCATAATTTTTTTTTTGTAAATTACACCAACCTCCCTGTAACTTAGGTCTAATTACATCTAAACCCATTCAAATTTACCAAAACCTCCCTTGAAGTTGAATTTGGACAACAGTTAATCCTTTTTTATTGTTGATTTGTTAGAAATAAATGATAATAAATAAAAAAATGCTCATTTTTTTATTTTATTTGGGCACCCATTCTTTTTTTTTTTTCTGAACATAACTGAGGATGTCTTTTCTAGTCAACTATCCATTTCATCCTGAACATAGTATGAACTATGTAGCTTCAACTAACTTTAGCAACAAATATGTAAAGAAGGGCACCAGTACTAAGATGCAGTTCAATATTGGTGCTAAAGTAAAACAAAATTCTATTTACCAAAGAAATAAATAAAAACAAGTTGCCCATTTCACGGGACTTCTGTGAAGCAAGTGGGAGGCAACACGGGCTGCTTGTAATTAGAGAAAACAAATGTTGAAACCTCATTAATGTCCTTTTGAGTCTGCATCATCAAAATGCTTCAATTTTTTGAAGGTGATTATATATTTAAGCTTTATGCAAGATCCAAGCTCTTTTCTGTCCTCATCATCAATTTTATGTCATTTATTCATGTTTGAACTGTCTTTTCTCTTGTATGAAGCTGGATAGCATGCAAGTTTTATGCTCTTGATGCATAAATGAATGCAGAAATATAGAGAACATACCGCTCTGCAAATTTTTCCATTATCCGATCTATCTTCTGAGCTTCCCCTGGAAGTCGAAACCCTTTAAGGAATTCACGAATTGCACTGTCAAACTTCATTTCAGAAAATTTCATAGAATCCACATATGCATGCATAACAGCAAGCGGGAACTCCTCGTGCTGGCCTAAGTAATCCCCAAGCATAGCCTGGAAATACAAGCCAGTAAGATGCTCTCTCTGGTAACTCTATCAATTAACAGAACTACAAATCCAAAAGCAGGATATAAATTTCTACCTTGTCTAAATTTGGAGTATTTCGGAGAAACTGAGCAACTGCAGCTGGAGTTTTCTCCACCAACCCACTCGAGATTAGATGTTCTATCCCCTTCCCCGGCTTTCGATTGAACTATAATATTTGAAGCAAGCAGTTAAGAGCCGTCAAAAGAACTCAAAAGTATAATTTGGATTAAATAGTCCAAAATTCTCAGTTCAAAGCAGCACATAGTAGGAAAACAAAAGTATGGCATATTCACACACCTCAGCCACAACAGATTCAATAGTGGATTTATGAGCCTTCAACTTCTCAAAGTTGTTTGATGAATTTTCCCTACTTTTTAATTCATCAAATTCTCTAGATGAAACTTCTTCCTCAGAGGAATCCTTGTCCTTATTCTGCTTTACTGATTCTCTGTGAGACTTTTCCCAAACCACTAGCGATTTAAGAACATTTACGAGACCCTGAAAATATCAACATGTTCCAATCAGCCAATTCAAATAGGTGATGCTGCAGACTAAGCAAAAAGAACAAAAATCATAAGGTGCTTTAACGATAGGCAAATCCTAAGATGTACCTGAAGGGATGATGTTTTTATTGATCCGATCTGCGATGTGGCAGCAGACTTTGGGTCCACATTTTGAGTACCTTGAGCAATTTTGGATAATGTCGAAATCTAAATAGGAAGAGATCATAGAATGAGGAAGTTTTAGCCGTAAACTAGAAGTGTCATATGTTTGAAGAAGAAAACATACCACTCGTTCAAACAAGTTTGGTGCATCAAGATCACAATCATAGTTCACATAAAGGTCAACAAGCATCTGAGAATCCTTGCATACTTTCTCCAGTATCCTGATAAGTTAGATAGACGAAAAATACTGCAATTAGAAGTCTAAAGAGCATCATAAGCTGCAACAGCATTAGATATATGGCACACTGTCAAGCAGAGTAATCTTTAATGATGATGGTAGAGGATAAAACTCAAGCTACATGATGACATACACTATGCTTATATTGGAAACCAAAATTGTTTAAAGGACAAAAGACATACCGAAGAACATTTAATTTTTGGTTAAGATCTGAGCTATCCAGAGATCGTAAAATAATCACAGGAAAGAAGACTCCAATTTCAGCCTGAAAGGGATTGATGCATCAGCTCGAAGAACAAGTGATCAATTGTTTCTTTCTTTGTTTTTTTTTGAAAAAAAAAGGTAGATGAAACAAAATTCAGGTCTAGTCATACTTTGAGAATTTCCCTAAACCGCAACAAAAGAATTGCAAAAATTCCGGTTGCATACTGCAAAAGGGGGAAAAAAAAAGAAAAGAAAACCATTAGCACTATACTGCAACAGATTTTTCAGATATAACACAAAAAAATAAATCAAAAGGACGTAATAAACTATACCTGAAATATTACAGGAGACTGAGACACTGATGCTCGTAATAATGTATATGAAAGGTGAGCTTTGATCGAGTCAATGAATTGAAAGTTCTTTGTGAATGAGTAACTAACACCCTCCAATAAGCCCTGCGTTTAATGTAGATAGCAGTGAATCATCATCTTTGCTACATGATCTATTCCACTTTCCCGATCAGAATTTATCAAAGCACAAGCAAACCTGTTGCTTAAACTTAAATAAATCCAGCCAATGGAATCTCAATGTGCATCCACAATATTAGTAACAGAACAACTAACATTACATACAAAACAAATAAAATAATTTCTCTAGAAAGCAGAAATTGAGAGTTTTCCACCCATTCCAACCATAAAATCCCACTCTATCAAACCCAAAATTCAAGATCGGTAATCCTTTACTGCTCTCCTTATCTTCAATGTAGTTATTCAACAAGAACAGAAAATCATCTTGCTCGAACAGCTATAAATGCATGATGGAACATAATTTCAGAAGATAAAAGTTTCCGTCCTACAATATTTGTCTTTTTGGAACTTTTTTTGTCCCAAATTATTTGTCACTTTAGAATTCCAATATAATTGGACCTTTTTTCAATTTTGCCCTTTATCACCCTTAATTAATTAAAAGATAATTAGTTCAAAAGCAATTAATGACAAGGGCATTTCAGTGTTTTTTTAATTATGTTTTTTGCTATAATCCATGCATATTTATTAGTTTTCTTAATCTGTGAGCAACAGCCCAAAACGACACTTAATATGGGACGGAGAGAGTACATCAGACTCACTACTAAACAAATCACCTTACGTAGCATTTCAAATAAAAAGGAAGCTAATGCATGTTGTACCGGAACGTAAATTCTGTATGGGCGGGAACAAAGACTATAAGTGGATGGATAGAGATGGGTTCCATGAAGGAAAAAGGGAGGAAAAGTGGAGCCCAATTTCTCATTAATACAGTTCCAGTAAAATGTGTTAGAAATAAGAAGATGCCCAGCAATTGAAGCCATCAGCTATCCAGAGGTAAATGGATGGAAGCACCAGGAAAGATCTAGGCCAATGTGTCAAAATCTTGAAACAAACATTAAAAAGGTGAAACAAAAAATCATTTCGGTGGCAAGAAGAGGCAGGTGGTATCAGGGCAAAAGTTAAGAACTAGAGGGCTTATTCTGCTAAAACACTAATATAGAGCACCATCATGTAGTAAGTTGAAAAGAAAACTATGTTAACGCCAAGTGCCACCCTTACAAGAATTGTCATTCACATAATTAGTCATCCATATATAGTTAATAGTTATATAATAGCTTCCTTTGATACACAACAAAATATGGAAAAAAAGTTAGCACATATTCAAGCATATTGGTTACAGAATAAACACCAATGTAGATCCTAAGACATTGAAATCAGTGAAATAAAGAAGAGTTCTCAATTTTCCTAATAAGAGGGACAAAATTTCTACAAGCAGAAGGATCTCAACAACTAACCTGCAGAAGCTCCAGAGACAGAATACGTGTTTTGGTAGTAACTTCATCATTATCCTCCTTCATACCCATCTGAATGCATATTATATGATTCAGTAAATCTGATATGACAGAGAATCTTTGAACTAGATAAAGAAGATGATTAAGAGACAAACCTTACAGAGAGTACGGAAAAGAAGTAAAGCATCACGCTCTCCAACACTCATGCTATCTGGTCCCATCCCTCTAAAAAGATATAACAAATTAAGGTTTCAAAACCCCAAATATAAATAAAATTAGTAAGAGCATGAGATACTTTTAAGTAAAATTTCTCAGAAGGTGAAGATATGTGAACTCCAAATATTTGATCCCTGCACTCCCCAGTTTGGGTGTCTTTGCAGGGTGAACAATTCACATAATAAAATTTGTATATAATTCTTCTCCAACGTATTCAATCTCAACTTCAGATTTGTACCCATACCTAGTGACCTTTCCACCATCTTCCAGATCCACAGCCTTCTCGAGAACAGCCTCTAAACCCTATACAGGAATGAATTTCAAACCAAGGCATATTAGATATCCGAAGCGCAGAAACTGCAGACACAGAACATATTTGGTAAAAAGGGAAAGAGACAGAAGTAAAGTGAATTCTCATGTAGACATGGCCCAGCCAAGTAATTACCACTATACCTTTATATCGTTGCCACCAACAAGATTGTGGATTTCTTTAACGGAAGCAGGAGATGCAACCGTGGACAGTTCTTCACCCAAAGTCATACTTGGTTCATTATGATCACTGGATGAAACTTCTTCAACCATTGGATTCGACCCATCCTCCACGTAAGAGTCTGACGGCTCAAGATTGGGAGAAACCTGAATCACCACATATTAATTACTTACTGTGTATAAATAAGTTCAGTCCATCTAATCCATCATGCGACCAAAAGATTTCAGAGAAAATTCAATCAAATTACCACATCTGTTTCCATCCGTCTAAAAATGGTACTGAGCATTTGTGTTAGCATGGCCTTTGATGTCATCTGGTTTATAGGACTCTTGCTAACCATTTAAAAAATTGTTATAATCACTAAATATTATATAAATCAGATTGACAAGGAAACTTTTCAAAGAATACCTATTAAGAGCAATATTATAGCACACTCTAATGACTCCCAGCAGTGGTTCACCATGAACTGCATAAGAATGTATTCAAGTGAGTCCATCAAATCACAGGAAGGTGTAAATACTAAATTCTGATCAGTTTAACATCAGATTAGGAATTAATTATGTAGGTCTACGTCGTAGAAGAATATTTGTTCTGGGAGTCAAGTTTAGGAGATAAAGATGTGTATTCATTGAGTTACGAAAGCTCCCGTTCGAGATGACAAAAAAATGAGGATCAAAATGTTTCAAGGTCTTAGTTCAAAGATGTAAGTTTGCAGTTATATTGGATAGCCATGAGATTATTGTAAAAATGCAAATAGCAAAATTTAAAATAGAATTCAAATGTAACAAATCATATGCAATTAAATCTATGAATTGTGGCCAAACCTCCACGATTCGCTAATACCATTGAAGGTAAAGATAAAATTCAAGATGCAGAATCGTTGAGGAAGAAGAGAGTATTGGTTACAAAATAGAGGTTCAGTCCCCTACTGAAAAGAGATCCAAAACCATAAGAAGTTGAAAAAAAAAGCTACAACAAAAATGTTTGAAGACAGTGAATGGGTGCAAGGCCATTGGAAAAGGGTGTGGCGATTGGTCTAGAAGGAATAAGAGGATAGCCAAGATATCAAGAATTTAAAGGAAAATCATCGGAGTCCTAAGTGACTGCATCTTTATCCACAAATTAAAAACAAAAATCAATATGTATCTTTTTAACTTATTCGGTTTTAATACAAAATGAAGTTTTCCATTGAGATTGTGTATGAAGTCCAATGACTAGCTAAGTTCCTCCACAAAAATTCGTGGACTCCATTAGCATGGTTCAGCTGTGCTTTTCCAATGCTATATAGATTTTTATATGCAAAACTCCAACTGACTTATGGACAAAAGAACGCTCATACTGGACAAAGTTGAGGATTCAAACAAATAAGTTATTATATGAACAAATACCATAACCACCTATTGGCAGAATGAGAACAGCATAGTGTTAAAGTCATAACAGAAATTTGTGATGAAATAAGGTAGTAAGCAACTGGGCAAAATATATAAAAATGAGGACCATTAGGGAGTAACAAAGATGGTTAAAATGGCAAACCTCGCATCTTTGTTGATGCTACGGCAGTAAGAAGCACTTTCAATACTTGGAGGGTGGTACTGCATTTTATTTCCACGAGAATATAGTGAGGAATTTCAAAGATACAGAAAAATATCAATTTCAATCTATCAACAAAAAGATACCTGTCAGGTGATGAATTATCCACAGAATTGCAAACCATGTTGAGGATTTCTGTAAATAAACGCGCATTTTTACCACCATCAAGACCAGGGTCACCCTCTAGGTGATTGTATCCAATAAGTTTCTGCATTTAGAAGAGATAAGAATTATGCTAAATTATCCCCCACAACATTTGAAACTCGTCCATGAGAAATTTCTAATTATTTAAAAACTTATATTGATGAACATAACGGGTGATGTTTGTACTCCAGGAGATGGGGCCTGGAAAAACATCGATTTCTAATTTACTCCCTCCGTTTCATATTAAGTTCACTTTGGCCATATTCTTTTTTCTCATATTAAGTGTCACATTAGAATTTCAAGGTAAGACAAAAAAATTTATTTGGTCCAACTTCACCTGACATTGATGAAGTGATAAAAGAGAAAATAAAAAACCACAAATGGGTAAATTTGTCAAATATGGACTTTTTCACCTAAATCGAGGCTATTTAATAACTTCCATAATTAATGTGCATCAATCTTGAACAACACTTAATATGAAACGGAGGTAGTAACGCCACATATCACCTAGAAGTGGAATATAAAAAGGCTCAGAGTGGGGACAGAAAAGAGAATATAAGGAACCGACATCAACCGCAAATCAACTTCTTTATTGGCTATTGGCAAGTCTTGAAAGTGTACTCACCCTAACTGCAAAAGAAAATTTCTAATACTCAACAACTATGAACAAAATGAACACCTACATGAAGACAATCCAAAGCAAGCTCCACAAGTCTTATGTTTTTCGTTTCAAATGCAAGCTTAAGTGGACTAAGAACAAGTTCAGCCTCAGCTCCCCCTAAAGTGTGGCCTGCATTTGCCAAGACTGTCGCGATCGATTCACTACTTCTTGTAGGCCTGCCCACAGGTGCAACCTCCTCAGCACCAGATGAAGTGCTAATTGAAGAATCATCTCCAGTTTTTTCAGCCCCAGCCTCAGGCTCTGAACTACTAAAAGAATTTGCAGCAAAATATCAAACCATATGTGAGCAAAGATGTAGAAAATAGGAATACTGTAAACATGGAGACTCGTTCATCTGGAGTACTATTCTCTCTCAGTGAACTAAATAAAGTCAGTTCCCAGTCTTAACATCGATAAACAAACAGATCAAAACAGTTTCATCTATAAACTAGACCACATCCTAGATGCTCATAGAGGGTGATAGATCCACTCATGCTTCATCAGAAGACATTTTACTTTATCTCATCTAAACAGACATTCTTCCGCGCACGGGATAAATATTCAATAATCTGAAGTGAACACCAATCAGTTCTCAACCCTGATTTCATTGACAAACAAATTAGTTTAGTGTACTTGTATCTGAATGCACGTTTCACATCAGTAATGTCATTAGGGCACATGGTGAATACCAAATTAACTGTCCCCCATATTTTGTAACCTTTTCAATTTGATCCTAAGACATTCGGGCTGATCTAGAAACAGTTATGCAAGCAAACACAGAAAGAGATTTTGAACGTCCAACGCTTCTCCCCCACAATACAGAAACAACAAACGGTAGTAATATCTAAACATAACAGATTATCTTGGAGACCAACTCGAATATGATACTCAAGCATATATAGGTTTGCTATAAGTGCATTTTTTTCCTCATTAATCTAACAACTATTCATTAGTTTCTTTTAAGCATGCTCTGCTCATGCTCAAATATCAGTAATTTTTTATCTAATGCTCCTCATGAATTCAGCTGTCGCGTTGCCTATTGTGTACTTAGTTCCTTCTTCTGTAATCTGTATTATACTTGGCACCAATTTGAAGGAAGGGTACGTGTACAGATATAAGAAAAGGGAGCACCGGAACTCATAAATTCTCGATGTAGTTAAAACACCTTTCAATTGAAGCTGCTGACAAATCTTCATTAGTTTCACCAATGTTTGACTGTTGATTGGCGTTCTTTTCACTGTCTGAAAGGTCAAAAAAAAAAAGTTAAACAATGAGGTTTAATCCTAGGAGCACCAATTCAAATCACAACGAAAAAAACATAAAATATAACTAAGATAAAGTAGTTAATATAAAAAAATTCGGTCAAGTAGAAGCAAAGAAGCATTGAATAA
>NW_012193101.1:1760643-1772932 GCF_000504015.1 Erythranthe guttata
TATAAAAAATGTGTACAATAGCATTAACGGTCGTCCCTCGTATTCTTTTAATGCATTTGGCCCCCTCGGATTTAAAATTTTGGCTGTACTAATGACGGTTGCTGCAGGGGTGGAAGGTGGAACAAAATTTTCAATATCCGCCATATCCGATAATAATACTTTTTTGATTTTGGAACGATATTTTTTATTCGAAACTCCAAAAACTTGATTCCAATTTTTTTTTGGAATTCTTTGGATCAGAATTGGAATACATATGAGATTTCCCATTTCCGATCTGATATTTCATTTTACAAAAATAATTCTGAAATTTCCGATTTTTTTTTCCTTCCGAAATTTACACTTATAATATCAATATCATTATACATTTTATATTTGAAGTCACTAAAAAAATTTGTACTTTCTTATTCCCGCCGATTCCGATTCGAATATTTGCTATTTCGGAATAAGTTTTTTCATTCAGATTTCTAAATTTTCGATTTTCGATTTTTCTGATTGTTTTGGAACATAATTGAAATGGATCTTTCACCTCCGAAAAAAATAGAATTTCTCCGGAAGTACTCATTACAATCCGACCGCGATTTCCACCCCTACACATGAATGTGCAAAATTCTATAGTGGACTTAAATTTACTAAAAAAAAAAAACAAAAAAAGCAACAACAACAATTGTATATAATAAGGAAAACATAACTAGATAAATAATTCATCAATCTCCGGAAAATAAATAAAAAAAAACAATATTTTTAGCAATTTCTAATAAGAAAGAAAATAAAGTAAAGCAATAGCTTTCACAACAAAGTACATGAACAAAAATCCATGAATCTCTTTGGATAAAAAAATAAAATTATAAAATCCATAAATCTCTCAAGAACAACATCGAATCCCTTAGCCAAGAAAGTAAGTTCGATTTTCTACGTCGATCGGCCTTCTCCCATACCTAAAAGGAAAATCGAAAAAACGAACATTTTTCATATTATAAAACTTTCACTTAATTCATATAAATAATATAGTAAAATAATGCTAAGTATTATTGAAATGGAATTTACCATTTCCTTTGGTTGCATTGAAAATGCGTAGATGTGGATCCATAGGAAGACCAATTTCTTCATACCTCTTATCATAAATTGTGTATCTGGATAATCCAATTTCATTTCATTAATTACCAAAATAAAAAATAAAAAATAATCTATATATAATATAATTTTACTATATTTAAAACATAAAAAATACAATTTTTTATGACCTTTCCTCAGTAGTAGCATGCGAGCTCGAGCTCTGTCCTTGATCTCCCTGCCCGAAACGACTCCACCTTCTGCGAACCGGAGCATTTTCCTCATAGCATAACATTTTCCTCTGCACAATAAGAGAAGCTCGAAAATCGTAAATTCTTCGTTTTATAAATATTTATTTTTATTAAAAAAATTAAAAATCAAGGAAGTATGTGCACCTTAGTTAACTAACTTTTATTATAAACAAGCCAATTTTTAAGGGTAATTCTGTAATTTGTCCTATTTTGGTCATCTATATTTGGTATATTTGGTATTCATACAGTAGAATCTCGATAAATTAATAACCTCGTTTAAATAATACATTTTTCCGGTCCCAACTTGATAACAACATGCTAATAATATTTCGATAAATTAATATTTGACTGAATTAATAGTATTCTGTTGATCCCAACTGTATTAATTTATAGAAATTTAAATGTACGTACGGTAATAACAACAAATTACCTTCTGTCTTGAATGTGTAGCAGCTTGGTTTTGGTAAGAGCTGTCATCTTCTTCATTGAAAACAATATTCGGTGAATTTATAATTGGACTTGGAATATTTTCTTGATTATTTCCATCCAATCTACAATAATTTTCACAAATTTTGGATTAGCAATGAAAAAAGCTTAATTAAGGTAAAATTGCTAATTAAATACAAAGAGATGCAATGGTTATTGCAGATGCTGCACTTAGTGAAATACACTGCATAGATTTTTGTATCGTAAATCTACGCACAATCACACACATACATGTGTGTAGAGTTATATATATTTTTAGTTTCTAAACAAATGCTTTCAATATTAATCACATACTACAATTTTTTTTTTAATTATTTACCTCACGATTTAATTAATTATTAATTAATTAATTACCTTGATGGAAGTGAGGATCCTTCCATGTTGATAGCAGCTGAATATGCTTGTGCTTCCCAATTGGGAACTAAATTGTTCCCAATTTCAAATGGAACCTGTAATAATTAAACATTGCAAATAATTAAAAAAATAAGGAGTATTTTGCAAAAAACCCCTCAAATCATAGTTTTTCGGTTTCGACTAAAGCCCCTCGTACCGTCTTTTGCCTAGAATACCTACACAATTTCGTTACTTACTTCCACCTTCTCAAACGCTACAGTTCAAGTGCTAGTCAATTAAAAGCTCGATTGGGTTCGGTTTGTAATTAACATAACAAACCAAGTATGAATACATTTATTTTCGTTCAATAAGCTATGAATAGAAAAGAATTATAACATATGTACAGAAAATCAAGCTACTCGAATTCGATTCTGTTCGGTTTAATCAAAACTCATTTGAGCTCGACTCGATTGCTTATGTAACCAATCAATCTCAAACACAACTTTACAAGGTCAATAAAAATTCAAATAAGCTTGAATAACCATACGTTCGATTCGACTCGATTCGTTTTTCGCCCCTACTTGCATGTGATCATATATATATATATAAACACATTTAAAATTATTAAAAATGAATAGAGAGTTAAAAGCAATTACTTACAGAAATTGAAGAGGATCCAATCAATTGTCCTTCAATTGGTAAATTAGGCACATTATGCATTGCCACATTATTTGGATTTCCAGCCTCTTGATTTTCCTGCAACCTATTTAAAGAGGGAAAAAATAATTAAGTTGGAAATTATTTATAATTATGAATTAATTCATTCAATTCATTAAATAACAGTTACCGGCGTTGTTCGCGTGTATACGCAATTCCTTTCATATACACCGTAAATAGATCTTCGTTTCTACTATACGATTCTTCTTGGAGCTGTCCCTATATAAATTATTTAAAAATAAACCAAAGAATATTTATATTTATTCATCTACAAAATAATAGATACTTATTCAAAATATCACAAATATATAATTAACCATAATAATATTCAATAATTAAATACATATAAGGATATGTTAAAAGAAATTACAAATAATGAACCATCTTCTGCCTGCTGGATTTGTGAAGAACCCCCCAACTCAAGAATTGATGGTTGATATCTAATTGTTTTTGCCACAATTAACAAATATATATTATCAGTTAAAATAAATAAGAAAAAGATATAAACGCGTGATAAAATGTCGAAAATTATGTATAAAGTCGTTATATACTATTTTAGCAACTTCAGTTATATGTATGCACCTGAAATCCGCTTCGATTTGATTAGAGGATCTTTGAGGCAATATGTTCATTATTTGACCAAGTTCGGAATTTAAGTTCGACTCGTCGAAATAAGGTAGCTCGTTTTGCTCTGAAGAAGCCAATGCGGAATTTTCCGGGAATCCTTGCTCCATCTGTTTCAAATTAAATTATTATCCATATTAAAATTGAACAAATTCACAAAGTAGATCTAGTATTTAACTATGGATTAAAAAAAAACTAGTTCTAATTTTTTTCTTATTATTATTAAGCATATAATCCATATACTTAATTAGGATAAAAAAAATTATTGTGAATATTGTTTTTGCTACACTGCACCCCCCTAAAAAGTTACAAGATTAATATACATTTGAGTTATTCAAGTACATATATATATATATATATATATATATATATATATATATATATATATATATATATATATATATATATATATATATATATATATATATATATATATATATATATATAACAAACACAACGATCGTACTAAAACGACATTTGTCGTGAATTAGATAGTTAAATTTAGGGCATTTAAACAATTTATTATCTACACGACCATCGAACTTCAATAATTTTGTCGTTATCGGTAAACTTCATTAACGGACATATAACCCTATAACGGATCTGGCTAGACGACAACTTAAAAGATTATCGTAAACATCCAAAACTTAGTTAAACAACGAGCAAATAAATCAAACTCAAGATTATAACCACCACAAAAAAATAGCTCTATTTAAACACAAGTAAAAGAAAAACCCCATAACCAATTCCAATCAAGGGTTCATCATATATATATATATATATATATATATATATATATATATATATATATATATATATAAAATCATTGAATACACCTCAAACTTGAATCAGTGAATTACTCCAAATTCTTCAAAGCTGAAAAAAATACTAATTGAAAATGAGTAAAAGAATTAATAAAAAAATTAATAAAAACATTAATAAAATTATATGAACCCTGTAAGAACAATGAGGGTGATAAAAAAAATACTTACAACTTTGTCAAGAAAAATACAATGGTGTGTGTGTGTGTGTGTATGTATATAGACTCTCTCTCTCACACACACACACACATATATATGTGTGTGTGTGTATATATATATATTATGATTAATTAAAATATAAAAGAATAAGCATTAAAATGAATTTTCAGTGAGGAGCTAAATGTAATCTGTGATAGTGCATAAGGATCTAGCTGGAATACATAAAATTTTAATGCAAGGTTTCAAATTTAATAGACAAGGAGAAAAATGTTTAAAAAGTTGTAACCACTTACCATGTAAAAAAAATAGAATGGGCTGTAATATAATGCGATTGTGCATGATAAGCATGACACACGTTTTGTCTTAATTAATTATAATTAATTTGTTTTGTCACACTCACATGATAGTATTTTAAGTTAGTCACCATGTATAAAATGCCAATTTTGAAAAAAAGAATAAAATGAAATACTTTGTCTAGAATTTGCAAATATTTTGTGTTGTTTAAAGTTTTATCGTACGTAAAAGTTTGTATAAGAATTTTGTCGAACTGCGAAAATTGTGTTTGAGCTCGATTTGATTAATAATTGAGACGAACTCAAAATTTTAATTGAGACGAACACGAGTTTGAGTAAGTTATAATATTTTCACTGTCGTTAGTTGAATGGAAAAATATGTTCAAGATGATTTGATATGTTAAAGAAATAGTAAAGAAAACAATAACAAGAGTAGGGTTGGGCGTATCGGTCGGTTTTATCAGCGAACCGATCCACTTTCGACCCTTATTTCGTGGCCGATTCGGTTTGGGTTCTGGGTTCGGATGAACCATAATTAGACCGGATACAGCAGGTTATAAGTTAAAACGTTTCAAATCCCTCGTTCCGAATAAAACTAAGATTTTATCTCTATTTTGTAGACGCTCAATTAGTATAATTTACAAAACCATTAGCAATAAGTCCCTCATATCACTAAGAAATGGTGATATATCCGCCCCTTAAATCTTTTTTTGTGATAACCTCTAGGAATTTTATTTCCAATTCTACCCTTATGTCAATTATAATATTTTGTCTTGATGATTCTTTTTCTTTCTCTTTCTCTCACACATGTTACCTAAATCCTAATAAACTGCTACCAAATAAAAAATAAAAAAAAAATATTTTTTTTTTATTATTTTCGACTTTATTTAGCATTTTTTATATAATTTTTTTAATAAAAATATTTTTTAATAAAAATATTTTTTTAAACAAAAAGAAATTGAATATCTTTTTCGACAGGTATACTACCCGAATACGACTATAGTTGAATATGACTATATGTGACTATATCAACTGTAGTCATATTCTTTCTTTACATTGGTTTTTTACATTTTCAACTAAAAAATTACAATTATATAGTGTGGTACAGTCATGTTTACCAATTATATAAAACAACAATGATGGCCTAATGTTTACGAACAATCCAATCAACATCCATACGAAAAATCACTATTTGAATCTTGTTATTACAAGTCAACTTGAAATGAGAAGATAAAACATATTCGAATATGACTACAGTCATGTCAAACAATAGTCATATTCGAATATGACTAGAATATGACTATAGTCATAGTATTGCTGCTGTTCAAATCTGAAATTGTATTTTCAGATCTGGAGAAAAAATTAGAAAAAAAAAACCGAAAAATACATAAATAAAGATAGAAAATAACGAAACATAGGGAGGGCAAGTTGATGACACCGGCGGTTGCAGCGGTGAACGAAAGAGAGAGTAAGAGAGGCGGCAATGGTGGTGGTGAACAAATCTGAAAAAAAAAAAAAAAAAAACTGAGAAATCGAGAGAAATAATGAAAAGAGAGAAACAACCTTATGTGGAAGCGAAGGAGCGGCGGCGGCGGCAAACGGTATCCACGCTCATACATTCTTAGATAATTAAAACGAACTTGAACAACATAACGAAAAAAATAAAAATCACAGCTCTTATCATGCCAATCCGCAAGTGTCAGTGCATACAAACTTGCTCTAGGATCCAAAATAACAAAAACTCACAAAATTAATAAAATGCAAGATAATTGAAATATATGCATTCATAACAAACAAATGATATAACTGAAAAATTCAAATCCAGAACGAGTTTTACGGTTAATTAATTCGAGAAAAAATAAAAAAATAAATTCTACCGATTAATATTATAGATATCGGCAGTCAGGGAGGGAGTACCGCGACGGCGGTTTTGGTGAAGGGCGGCGGCGGTGATTTGGCGGAGGGCGGCGGCTATGGTGAGAACGTGGGCGGCGTAGGGTAATTTTTAGAACTCCGCCGGTGTCTAGCCGCTAGTCCTTTACCGCCTCAGTTTGTCGACTCCGGCCATCGGTGATCTTCTGTGGCCTCTTCGACTTTTTAGTGATTGAAAGAGTAGATCTAGGGTTTGAGAAAGAAGAACAATGAAATGAGAAAACAGATCGGTTGAGAAACCGAGAATGACGATTGATAGCGGAAGTCCTTTACCGCCTCTGTTTGTCGACTCCGGCCATCGGTGATCTTCTGTGGCCTCTTCGACTTTTTAGTGATTGAAAGAGTAGATCTAGGGTTTGAGAAAGAAGAACAATGAAATGAGAAAACAGATCGGTTGAGAAACCGAGAATGACGATTGATAGCGGAAGAAAAAAATTAGGATTTAAGGTTATAGGGTTGAGGGTATTTTTGACTTATCACATAAATCTAGGAGGATCTCACAAATTAAAACTGGAATTTGGATGTAGACAAAAGTCATTAACCTCAATAGGGTTTATTTAAAGGGATTATTGCTTATTTCCCCTTAAAATAAATATCAACAGATTATTAATAATATGAATTTAGCCAGTTTATTATAAATAATTTAAATGGCAAAATGCACTTCGCCCCCTAAAAAAATTTACCATTCGCACTTTCCCCCATAAGAAACCGAAGAAAAGATTTCCCCCCTTCAAAATTGTGTCACAATAACATTTTTCTCCAAAATAAAATTTCGGTGTATTTTTGACTGGAAATCAAATTTCTCCATCCACTTAGGGGTATAAGGCCAAATCATCTTTTCCACCTATTTAAAAAATTTTAAGGGTGCAAAACAAGATGTATTTTCCCCGAATTTTTTTATTTGTTTGTTTAATTTTTTGATTTATAAATTATAGTTCTTAATGCAATATATTCAACATTGCGTAATTCCAAAAATATTTTCGTATTTGTTATTCATGTTACAAATATTTTCATTATTGTTTAATAAAGTTTTAATAGTATTGCAATTTAAAGAAACAAAATGCAAAAAAATTAAATTTAATATAACTGAAAAAAAAAAAGCAAAAACGAAAAAAATAATTAGTAATCTTCTTCTCGTCGAACCTCCCCCAAGGCCCCACCCACTTTCACTGCCAAACAACTCTGCATCCACCTTCTGTTTCACCACCAGCAGCCACCCAACACCACCACACCGCAACTGCTACACCACCACGAAGAACCAACTAACATGAAGTTCAAACAATCCGTCGTCCAACATAGCACATAGGTTTAGGTGGTCGAATAAATTGGAGGGATTTATGTGTGACTGACGTCGTCGTCTTTATTGGAGATATTAATATTAAATGTGATACATTTCACTAACAGCTTAAACTTTTGGTTGAGATGGTCATTGAAAATGGTATCAGAGTCAGACCAAATGAAAAGATCCTTAGTTCGAATCCCACCGCCACCCATTTAAAATATTTCAAGTGAGAGGGCGTATTGGAGATATTAATATTAAATGTATTTCATCGTCGCATAAATGGTCGATTTTGGTGGTGTCAATCGAGCTACAAAGATTAGTAATGCAAATATGAAAATTGATCAACAACATTTCTGTGGGAAAAAGGAAGGAGAAAAATATATATACCCTAAAATAACACATATACCTCCTAGGTGGACAGAGATATTTGAAATCCGGTGAAAGATGCACCGGAATTCGAATTTTGGGACACAATTTAGAAGGGGGAGAGTCTCTTTTTCCATTTCTTAGAAGGGAAAGTGCGAAATATGAGTTTTTTAAGGAGGCAAAGTGCATTTTGCCTTAAATTAAATTAAAGAGTAGCTTTTGTAATTAAAAAAATAAATAATCACCCCCACAGAAATAACAATACGTCATCTGCCCGCATGGGTGTAGCTCAACTGGTTCCGGAGGTGGTAAGTTGGTGCAAGGTCCTAGGATCGAATCCTGGCAGCCGCAGTGTGGGAATTTCAACTCCAAATGAGGGTTGGTTCCTTGTGGGCACCAGGTCCGGGTCCGCTACCTTAATTGGTCGTTGAGTTACCATGATTTACATCCTCCATCAATCCTTGTCGGGCCAAGGGATGGGGGCCCTTGGGGCGAGGGATTCGCCTTTTGGTGCAACAATACGTCATCTTCCCTAAAGAGTTCAGACATACGTATTCAGAGTCATATCCAGAAATAAATAACAAATTACGGCTACCTTCTTAAGGTAAAATTACATTAAAAAAACCCCTATTATTTAGATAATTACAATCACCCCCTTAATTATGCATTGTCTTACACATCTACCTTTACGGTGTCAGATTTATCTATTGAATAGGTTTTTTTTTCCTAAGTAATACATGTTTGAATGGGTAGTTGTAATTATCCAAACATGTGGGATGTTTTCATAATTTGACCTCACCTCAGTGGCGTGACCGTAATTATTTGCCCAAAAATAAAACATCATCAGAAAAAATTGTTTATATTTCCCTCAAGAAAAATAAAAATAAAAAAGCAGAACCAGATTATATCAGCATCTATAACTCCAGCAAGGGATGAACACCAAAAAAAAAGTTAGATCAAATTATTCAAGAAAAGAAAACACCTCCAGATTGAGTTCATTACACGAAATACATCTTCGTTTAAAAAAAAAACGTTCTTGACAGTCGACAATATTGCAAGTAATGCCGTATAAGCCCTCTACTCCGCGGCCCTCACCCGTTTCCACAGCTTAATCCATTCCACCATAGTCTCCGCCGCACGAGCAAACATCGGATCATTCCCCCCAAGCACCTCCTTCACCTTCGAAGCAATCTCGCCCACACAATCCTCCGCCGTGACAGCACCCTCCGACAACCTCAAACCCTGGAAAAACGGGACCACATCCTCCATCAGCTTCACCCCTTCCCACTCCTTCTTCAAACTCTCCACCGCATTTCCTCTCTCCTGCCGCCAAACGTATGGCACCCCGCTTTTCACGCCAATCTTCAAATGATCGCACACAACCTTAACACACATCCCACTCCAAATATCCTCGACAGTTTCCCACCTCAGCTTCCCTTCTTTCGCTAACCTAAAAGCCGGCATCAATGCGGGGCCCACAAGCTCACTGTTAAACCCTATGTTGATCCCGCTAACCGGCAGCATTGTCCTAGCTGGCACTGTAAGAACCATGTCGACGTATCTCGAATTCCTCAACTCCGGTTTAAGTGCTTGTGTAGGTGCGTCGAGATCGGCTAAATTAAGCCATAGCCCGCACGACAACCCGCATTCGACTCCCGTTCTCAAGCTAAACGGGTACCCCCGAACGAAATCCGACCCGTCGACATACGGGTCGTATAACGTATTAAAGAAGAACGGGGTTGCTGGTGTGGTGAGGTTGATTATATGCTGAGACACTGCGTCAGTTATTTTGTTGTTGGTGTCTCTTGCAGGGGTACAATCGTCATCGACTGTGATTATGTATTTTTTACGCGACATTAGATAGCCGAAGTGGCGGCACGAGTAGCCGGAGAAGGAGATGGAATTCGACACGGGCCCCACGACTCTGTCTATGTCGGATTTCGTGTAGAGATTGAGATTGAATCCTTCCGGGATTTTGAGGTCGCCTTTTAGGTCGGGATCTTGGACGATTATTAAATGGAAACGGGAAAAAAACGGCCTCCATTCTTCCATGAACGATGTGAGATCCGACTGAAGGGCGCCGATAACAATGTCCACCTCATCGTCTTTGATGATAACTTGAGACATTTTCGTGTTTTTTTTTTTTGGAATTGAAATTTCTCTGAGAAACCTGAAAATAGTTAGGGAGTCGTTAATTAGATCGACCGATCATAATCGAGTAATTGCAAAATTAAGTGATTTAAATGACTGAAAAGGATTTCGGGTTTGCCATTTGCAAGAAATAACTTTGAAAATCTACTCATTCAGTTTATCACAGCTTTTAATGTTTTCTACCGATTAAAAAAAAAAAAAATATATGTTCGTGCGATTCAAAGCACGTAGGTACGAGCCATTTGGTATAATAAAAATGTGTACACACTACACACCAACAGAATCTTACCGAGCAATGTTAACTGATACTCGTATCTCTAGAATCGGGATGAACTATCCAAAAAAACTTAAGCACACTAACCACGAAATTAGCAGATGTAAAGCAATAATAATCTACCGATCATGTAACATATTAAACCGTATCGCATAAATTAGTTATAAAAAAAACGGAAACATCGTGTTTGAATGCCACTCACACAGATGTTTCTGTAGTATGCGAAGAAACGACTGTTCGATACATACATTCTTAGTGTTATCCCCTTTCATCTTATTCATGATTTTCTTCGATTCTTATTTTTTTTTTTTTTCTCACATATGGTTAATCCATGGTCAAATCAAAATGACAGCATGATTAAAGTTTGCATATAATCACGAATTTTTTTACCTCAGCACAATCAATCCAAAAACCTTCCTCATTCAATTAAAATACAAAAAAAAAAAAGAAAAAAAAAATAACCCATCACTGATCCACATCCAATCGGCGGAAAAATGAAAAAAAATATTAAATAAATAAATAAATTAAACGCAATCCAGTAAAAATCAACGAAAAACTCAAGTAATCAATTCATATCCCAATAATAAACACCCATTCACAAAATCAATCCAAATCCATTTTCACAACCATCATGAAAAGCGCGCGCGCGCACACACACACACACACACACACACACATATAATCGGATGAAATTATACATATAACAACTAGATACATACCAGGAAGAAGGATCGAGAAGAATGTGATCAGGTACAAAGCAAAAGATCTGAAAAAATGCGAGAGAGAATTAAACAATTGGCAGAGTTAATTGCAAGTGAGAGAAGAGTGGGCGGATTTCTCATTCATGTTATTATATTTCGTCGATCGTGCTTTCCCGATTCTTGCGCTTTCTCTCACTAAAAATTCTAGCAATTTATTAATTGAATTATATTTGATTATTAATTATTAATTATTTTATTATTCGGGTCAAATGTTTATCCATAAATAATGTTTGACCGGCTCGATTAAGTTTTTAAGCGAACCGGGAGATTTTTTTAACATAGATGTCCGGTCGGGATTGGGTTGGTTTTTACTTTTTACATAGCAGCCGATCCATTTTCAGACCGATAATAAATTTTTGGAGCAATATGCTAGAGGTCCCTTGTTGAAAATATAATTAGATGTGGAATACAACCCTATTATTTTTTTTATGAAGTAAATCAATTTTAGAAAAATAAATATGACTCACATCCTCAATTTTTCTTTTATTCTTAATTTGCCCTTAACCTAAATCCATAAATTCTAAAGTCACGTTTCTTTCACATTTATTTTTCTTTTCTCTCTCTCTCTCTCTCTCTCTCTCTCTCTCTCTCTCTCTCTCTCTCTCTCTCTCTCTATCCACCACTCAAGTTCATTATTGATGGGGGACGGTGGAGACAGCGGCAATAAGAGGATGGCTATAACTTATAGAGGCTAGGAAGCGGCGGCTATGGTGGTATAAGGTCAGATCTATGGCGAAAGGCGCGGCGACCGTGCTTGGCATGGAGGATGGTGATGGCTGACCACGGTGC